>VYZX01013379.1:84761-150367 GCA_013401335.1 Brachypteracias leptosomus
AAACATTTAAAAAAAAAAAAAAAAAAAGTTGAAATATGTAAAATGGTTTTGTCATTATCTGGTTTGCCTGCTAGACTAGCAGGGTTTCTACAGGTTTGGGAAAGGAAAGATATGTAAGATATTAGTTACCAGTAATCTCGTTTGTTCATTTCTGTACATCCTGTTCTGTTTTCTTTTGATATGATTAAATATTTATAGGTTTGGAGCACTTGGCTCTCAGTATTTTATTAATTGAAAAATGTTTACCCTAGTCTTTTCTTTTTAACCTCCCAGTAGGTGAATTGAGACATCCTGATGTAACAATATTTTATTTGTAGGACAGGGAAAATGAGACTAACATGAACCATATTACTAGTAAGTTTTCTTCTTCACTGCAATCTAGATAGTGTAAATTTCCTTTATAATTGAATCTGTTTTCAACTATAGGTCTTTCTCTTTCCTTAGAATTTGATTCCAGGCTTCTTTTTTTTTTTTCTTTTTTTTCCTTGCTCTTGTCAATGTATATAATTGGATAGATAAGCAATTTGATCTTGGAAATACATGGTAGTCCGTCTTAACTAGACAAGAATGCTTGAGTTCATACATGCTTTGTAGTCTTCACTGCCTTAGAATTAGGAATAAAAAGCCATTCTCCTAGTTCCCACCATTGTCTTTTTATCTGTATACAACAGACTAGCTGAATTTAAATGTTTAAATTGCTGTCCTTTCAGGCAGGTAATCTCCAGACACATTTACGTCGACATTCTGGTGAAAAGCCGTACATTTGTGAAATCTGTGGGAAAAGGTGAGTAGAGTTGTTCATCATCAGTAAAGTTAACATGATGAAACTTGTTTGTTTTCTTTAATCTTCATGATAAACTAAGGGCCAAGAGCTAAGGCAGCAGGCCACTCAATTTTGTTGAAAAGACCTTGGGTTTAAATGTATACTGATGGAATTAAAATATATAAATGTCTGCAAGTGTCTTCTTGTAAGTCTTAATAATAAACATGTTATCACATATATAGTCTGTGGTCTTACTTAATGTTTTGTATATTGGTGTCTTTAGTTAAGGATATACTGTTGAGTGTATTTTCAACAGTGTGAGTCACAATACATCATGTGGTTTTGTACTTTTCCTTCACATGAAGTTTTACTATTTGGTCGTACAATTTTTGTTTCATTTTATGGAAATTATGAAGTATGGGAAACTTGACAAATTTAAGCATTCATGCTTAAACTAAGTTCAATGCAGAATAAATTAGTAACATCAATGGTGAAAAGGTGTGGGTTTTTTTCCTAGCATAAATTTAGTTGGACATTGCCGGCTTTAAAATGTGTTTTCTTAATGTATCCATTTAACATCAATCCAACACAATCCTGTGTTTTAGATTTTAATCTTCATTCAGAACATCAGGGATTCGTTATAGTTGATTTCCACATGATAATTTAGAGGAGTAAGGGTCTTACAAAGACAGTAATTGGGTTTCTATATTGTTACAGATTTGCTGCTTCTGGTGACGTTCAGCGTCATATTATTATTCATTCTGGAGAAAAGCCTCATTTGTGTGATATCTGTGGCAGAGGTATGTACGAACCAAAGTTTCTGCCTCTGAATCTTTTTGATTGAAATGTGAGGAGTAATTTTAATCAGTGACTATCATATTTTTCTAGGATTCAGTAACTTCAGTAATTTAAAGGAGCACAAAAAGACTCATACAGCAGATAAAGTGTTCACCTGTGATGAATGTGGGAAGTCATTCAACATGCAACGAAAATTAGTAAAGCACAGAATTAGGCATACTGGAGAGAGACCCTACAGCTGTTCAGCCTGTGGTAAGATCTACTGTGCATTGCTTGGTTGTGTCTTTGCTTTTTAAATTATAAGTAAAAGTCCCTATTGCAGCAGAATGACAATTAACTAAAATTATTTTAAATTGAAATACCATATTGTGAAAGTTTTTCCTCAAATCTTCTGTCTTGTAGTCTTCATTTGCTGTATTAAACTCCTTTAAGTTCAAAAATGAATTTCAATTGAAAAATACAGAAAGGAAATAAGAGGAATCAACATTGTATGTGTACATCTTTGCTAGAGAATGACTGATGCTAGCTGCTTCAAAAATTGAATTATTTTCAGTATAGTCCATTCTGATGGGAAGACAGCTTTGACATCACTTGGCTATCAACAGTCGTCTTCCCCCCCCTCCCCCCATTCTTCTCTGTTCAGATTTAATTGCATTCAACCATAGAGTTTGAGAACAACCTTTTTGCTACTTTGCATCAGCCTCTGGAATAAAATCCCAGCTCGAGTAATGCTTCATACCAGAGAACGCCCATTTTCAGAATCTGCTAGATATCATACATCCATGTAGTCTGAAAATGGGGTTTTGATCAATGATTGATCCTTGTATAACATAGTTCTCAGAAATTGCATTGTCTATCCTTATCTCCTAGGTTACTTAGCTTCCTGCATGCTACTTACTTTACTGCCCTTAAGTGCTATTTTGGTATAATTTCATTCATGTTCTGAGGAATCAGTTTTGGAGGATATGATAATACCCAACTGCAGTATGTCTTATTTTTCTTGAGGCACAAGAAAAAGCTAATATTGTCAGGAGATCATGCATCAGAAGGAGAAAATACAGACATGTGGGATATGGAAATAAAAACAGTTGTGTTGCTGTCACTAAAATAGGCTTATTTTCATCTTGTCTTATAGTGGTCTTTTGATTATTTTTCATTTTATTCAAGTCATCTTTTACTGAGAAGGCAAAAATAGTGCAAAGAGGATCTCATCAAGCATTAAGAAATCATTCACATTATGCAAAAAGTCCACATGTATTATTCCAGTAGTTTGTAATCTTACTGTTTAATGACTCTTCTGAAGAGAAATCTGGATAGTAGGTTGAAAAGTGTGACTGCAATAATACAGTTCATTTTAGTTGGTATATGTACACACAATATAAAATAATCTTTGACCTAGGGAAAATGAGATAAAACCACAAATAGGCACTAGCTTATTTCTACAGTCCCAAAGAATGTGAAGTGTATGATTCATGCAGCAATTCTGGAAATTTATGCTCTACTGCTCTGCTTGTTCTTCTACGCTTTGCCTTGATTCAACCTCAGACACTTTTTTCTCTGCAGTATGGTAATTGAGCATATTTGAGCCTGTGGTTCTGAAAATAGGCAAACAGTTGAATATTTTATTGTATTCTAATATTTACAGCTATGAAAAAAGTTTTTACACATTCTCTGGTTAGAATATAAAAATGGACTGCTGCATTACATTAACTCAAATGTAATAAAAAAGCTAATTTTATCAGCACTTCAAGAACAGTTCTTGATAATGAACAAACCATTATTATATATGATGCAGTTCTCACTGGGAGAATATATTTAGAAGCTTATCAGCATATTCTTTTTTCAGACAGACAAATCAAATTGATTATTTTAATTTTTTTTTTCTTCCTCCACGAAGATTGATACAAACTGAGAGCACTCACAGCTTTCAAATGCTAAGGAATATTCCCATCTCTGGAGACAAAAAGTAATGCACTGAGAAACACAAGTTGGAAAATTGGATCAAGAAGAAATAAGTCATTGAATTGTAAAAGTAGATGGACCTGGTTTGAACCAGTTCTAGATAAACAATGTACCACGATTAGGACATGCTAAACCTTATCACTTTGTATTTTCTCTAGTTCAGATGTGTTTATGCACTTGTGTTAAGAACAAAATCTTAATCTATCACTTCTGTCCTGTAGGGAAATGTTTTGCAGGCTCTGGTGACCTGCGTAGACATGTGAGGACTCATACAGGAGAAAAACCCTACACCTGTGAAACTTGTAACAAGTGCTTCACTCGCTCTGCTGTCCTGCGGCGGCACAAGAAGATGCATTGTAAAGCCAGTGATGAAGGTCCAAATGCACTAGAAGAGTTTACTCAAGGGATTGAAACTTCTGACCTGGACAAATCTCAGACTTCTGACTCTTTTGGCCAAGAAATGTCTGTTACATTATTACCAGTGTCCGTTAAATTTCCCATTCGTCCAACTGCAAATTCAGCTGAATTTGATAGTTCTGTGGATTCTTACTGTAAGTTGCGATCAATGGTTCAACACCATGATGCCCCAAACCAACAGAAACTGAATGTGGATTCTGCTAAACTCCCAAAAGCTCAGACAGAGCAAACTCCACCACCATATGCTTATGCAGATGTAGATGTATCTTCTGCAGAAGAACCCTTACAGTCTGATAATATTCCCATGATTCGTTCCTCTATGGTTAGCTTGGACAGTCATTGTAATGATCCACTGGGTAGTCGAACATCTGCTGCTGCATACAAGAATAATGAAGGACCATTCTTCTCCAGCATGACCCTCTGGGGTTTAGCTATGAAGACCTTGCAGAATGAAAGCGAATTGGAACAGTGAGGGCTCAGGTGACTGTATCAAAACTTCTTAGAGGCATTTCATGCTAAAGTGATTGTAATTGCACTGCAGCATTGAGACATCAGAGCTGGTTTTTAAGCCAGCTAGCTTGGATACTGGTAGAAGTCAAGATACACATGCCCAGACTCCAGTATAGGCTGCCTTTACACTGCTTCTTAGCAGAGTTCAAATCTAGTTTTGGGATCTTTGTTGTTCTGTGACTGCACCATGTAGCTTATGTGTTGCCACGATTTACTAAAATTTGCCATTTAACTTGGTACTTTTTACCTGATAACGGAGGAGAGGGTGGCCCAGTGCCTAATTTCATGATGTGGCTGCAATTCCAAGTGTGCGTCCATCAGAGTTGTGTAAGGGTGTAGATATGAAGAGAGGAGAATACTTAACAAATCCCTAGTGAACCTGAGTTTCAGTAGTGACTTTCTTACCAGTAGGATCATTGGTTTACATGACTTGAGTATTGTGATATTAAATTTAAATGTTAAATACTGGATGATATTTGTGATAGTGCAAAGTAACTGTATATCTAGAAACTTTATTTTTTTACAATAAAAGCTTTTTTTAGTATTTTATAAACTATTTTGCACAGCAGATTATTTGTACAATGAAGACCAGGAAATGCGAATAAAAGGAAGTTGTTATAATCTTAATTGCTCAACGTGTTTAATACGTGTTTAATCTCTTTATCAAAGATATTTCAGTAAGATCGTTCCCTCTATTCCAGGTGTCTTTACAACGCTAATGGAGATGCCACCACAAGAAGAGCCGCACTATAAAATAAGTGCAGTCAATACAGCAGTAGATTGTCTTGCATTTCAGTGAATCAGTGCAAAACACTGTCTAATTAAGGGGCTGAATAGACTGTTATGGGACAGAAACTTTGCTCAGAGGCCTTTTTTCACTTTGGGGCTTTGAGTGGTTGCATTCATTTTCAGTGTAGATCTGTTGCTGCCTTTCAAACTGCTTGCTGCAGTCATGGGAGTTTTACTGGCCTAACATCTTCAGACCTATCAAAGTTTTAGCGGTGTGTAGTCAAGCTGTGTGCTAAAACATTCCTTAGCTACTGTAGTTTCTGAAATGAACATATCCTTGTACTCGCCTCTTTTCTGAAGCTCATTTGCAGGCTGGAAAGTCTGTTTGAAGTATGTATTTTTCTCCTATAAGGAGCCTCAATGCTTTTAGGCTGAGAAGTAGATTTCAGTGTTTTGCTACAGCTAACAAGATCTGGCATCACTGCTGTTTTAGTAACACTGCAGTTCCTCTGCTGAAAAAATCATGGTTGTATAAAACTAATTGCTGGAACTGTCTAGTAATTAATATGTAATGTCACATGTTCCTCCAATTAGAAAATACATTGTCACTTGTATCTGACTAAAGCACAAAGATTCAAATCTATTACGACTGGTTCTTGACAGAAGAAGAATTAGTTTTGCTAGAACAGGAATGTAGACCCCAGGTGACATATAGTCCACTGCTTGCATTCTGTGGAAGTTCAGAGCCTGGAAAATACAGTATTTTTTCATACAGTATTTTTTGAAGTGCTCACCACTTCCCCCTCCCCCTCAGGAATTCAAAACTAGCTGTTCGTTTTTTACTGTGTTCACACCATGCATTACAATTTTGGGGCTTCCCTTCCTTGTACCTTGTACCTCCCTGTAATTCTTTCAACCTGGGTTGAAAAGAGACAGATAATACTGCTGGCCAGAGCACGGCACTCCTTAAAACAAAAGGGGCAGAACATTACACTGTATATGTAGGTCTTGAACTATACAAATTTGTCTCAATCATCATTTAATGTTATGAAAAATTTTTATTCACTATGTTAACAGATCAATTAAAAAAAGAAATACAGATGTGCTGGAGAGTAAATTGGGACTTCTTTTCATCTTTCTTTTCTTGTAGTGCACTTACTGATGCTTCCTGGTATATTTTTCTAATCAGTGAAGTCAAAACAAGAAGCTTTTGCAGCACCTGATTTAAAAACAGCATGTAGGCTTGCAGAACATAGCCCCACATAGGATTAAGCAGGGGACACATTGTATATTTGAGCCCTCAACTCTTTTCATTCATTTTCTTCTGCATTATTTGCTGGTGGACACTGCAGATCTTTGTGGAAATCGTCCCCATGCTATTCAACAGCCCATGGATTACGGCTCTGCCCCTGGTCACGTGTGCTCAGCGCTTGCTCTCACCCTGTTTTCCTTGCACTAGTGCCTAAGGCAAAATGTGGGTATCTGCCAGTCACTAGCTCTGTAGCTTTCTCCTTGTCAGAAACTATTTTTAGATGTACTTACCCCAAGAGAAAATAGAAACTTGATTCTGTTCCCATGAGGATTCTGTTGCTTGGAGAGGACAAATCTGCAATTTGTGAACCTCCCAGCTACGTAGCTGCCTCTGGTTCTGTAATGGTTTTGCTTTCTCTGTTGTATTTTGGTGTAGTCAGTACAGGACAGGTTTAAAATGGACAATGTTGCAATCTTTGTGCTTTTCTAACAGAGTGTTGGAGGTCTGTACACCTTGTTTTGAAGGAATGTGTTATGGCTTAAGGCTGTTAAAGTGAAAATGGCATCTTGAAGTACTTAAAAGCACATCAATGAGATCGCTAGGTACCAGTATTGAGCGCCTTGTGCCAAGAGGGCACATGTAGCACTAAGGGTAATTTCTCTTGCTTGGCAGTAATTATTTGGTGTGAAACACCCTCACAGAAAGATGTGAAGGTCCTCAAACCCACTACCAGCTTGTGAATACTGTTTGTGTTTTGGGGAGTCTGATAAACCACCATGTTTCAGTGTGGCATCTTTGAGAAGGCAGCAGAGAAATCAGTGGTAGGAGAAAGCAGCCTGTCTGGCTTTGTGCAGCTGGAACCTGAAAAAACATGAGTTGCAGCACCAGGCAGGAGCATGAAGAATTGTTAGTTCTATCTGACTTGGAGGAAAAGGTGAGCAAGAGAGAACGTTCAAAAGATGAGCAGATGGATGGAAGTGAATGAATTTTTGTATATGGAGTCAGAAGCTTTGGATTAAGAATTCTTGCCCCATCCCTGCAGCCACTTTGCAGTAAGAATATCACTGCCTGACTGCAAGAAGCAGTGTTTTGCATTTGTTTCCAAAATCAAATATAGTATGTCTTGTTGATTTAGTATTGCCTGAGCTTTTCTCAGTGAGACCTCTGTAGAAAATTACATCGAAAGAGGATCTTTTTCCATATCCTAAGAATTCCCTATGCCAGCCTATAGGCCCATAATGAAGAGGATGTCTGAGTGGGAATAGCAGCTATGGTGTGATAGCCCTAATGCTGCCCTAATGCTGGCACAGTTGAACAGCAGCAGCTACCCTGTGACTGTGAAGAACAGGTGGAAACTGTGACAATTATCGAGGCGTGAGTATTGCAGAAGCAGCAGCCACCCAGCCATGGCTATTGCTCAGAAACCTCCATGACCAGTGTACTGAGGAGGGTGAACGCACATCAGCCAATTGGCTACTAGTGGGCACTGCTGAAGTGAGCACACTGGAATAGGCTGCCCAGGGAGGTTGTGGATGCTCCGTCCCTGGAGGTGTTCAAGACCAGGCTGGATGAGGTTCTGGGCAGCCTGTTCTAGTGGGAAATGTCCCTGCCATGGCGAGGAGGTTGGAACTAGTTGATCTTGAAAGGTCCCTTCCAACCTAAACCATTCTATGATTCTAAGTGCCATTATAGTCAATGTAAATTGTATACTATTTAAAGAAAAAAGTTAAGCAGCATACAGAGTATAACCTAAGGACTGCTGACTGCTACTTACTAGAGTATCTGTCCTGCAGTTCAGAGCTGCTGTTCAGTTCGTCTTGCAAACTTGAATCACTTTTGTTTCCAGAAGATCCAGGTTTCTGCTCAGGACTTAGGTTGGGCTTGTTCAGCACAGAGCTATCTGTCATTTGACTCCTGCACCATATAGAAAAACTGAATAGTAGTGTTTAAACTTTCAAAGGCATTACTGTGCTTTTTGGATGATTTAAGTGCATTAAACCTTTACAAAATTTAACCTGCTGTTTTTATGTGGGTATGTATGAAGCCCAACCAGAACTTAACCTGGCTACTGCCATAAAAGACAATTTAAAATGTTTCTGTAAATACATGAAGAGCAAAAGGAGGGCTAAGGAGAATCTCCATCCTTTATTGGATGTGGGGGGAAACATAGTGACCAAGGATGAGGAAAAGGCTGAGGTACTTAATGCCTTCTTTGCCTCAGTCATTAATAGTAAGACCAATTGTTCTCTTGAGTACCCAGCCCCCTGAGCTGGAAGACAGGGATAAGGAGCAGATTTATGCACCCATAATCCAAGGGGAAATGGTTGGCCACCTGCTACATCACTTAGACACACACAAGTCTATGGGGTCAGATGGGATCCACCCAAGAGTAGAGGGAGCTAGCAGAAGTGCTCACCAAGTCCCTTTACAATATTTATTTATTATTACCAGTCCTGGCTAACCAGGGGATTCCCAGTTGACTGGAGGTCAGCAAATGTGACACTCATCTACAAGAAGGGCTGGAAGGAGAATCTGAGGAATTACAGGCCTGTCAATCTGACCTTGGAGCCAGAGAAGGTTATGGAGCAGGTCATCTTGAGTGCACATAGAGAACAACCAGGCTATTGGTTGGGTCAGTCAGCATGGGTTTATGAAAGGCAGGTTTTGCCTGACAAACTTGTTTGACAAGGTGACCCAAGGGAAAGGCTGTGGGTGCTGTCTGCCTAGACTTTAGTACAGCTTTTGACACTGTTTCCCACAGCATTCTCCTGGAGAAACTGGCTGCTCATGGCTTGGATGGGTGTATGCTTCACCAGGTAGAAAACTGGCTGGACAGCCAGGCCCAAAGAGTGGGGGTGAATTGACTTAAATCCAGTTGGTGGCTAGTCACAAGTGGTGTTCCCCAGTTCTGTTTAATATCTTTATCGATTATCTGCATGAGGAGGTCGAGGGCACCCTCAGTAAATCTGCAGATGACACCATGTTAGCAAGTTGTGTTGATCTGTTTGAAGGTAAGGAGGCTTTATGGAGGGATCTGGACAGGCTGGAGCATAGAATCATCATAGAATGCCAGGTTGGAAGGGACCTCAAGGATCATCTAGTCCAACCTTTCAACCCATTGATGGGCTGAGACCTGTGGGATGAGGTTCATCGAGGCCAAGTGCCACCTCCTGCACTTGGGTTGCAACAACCCCATGCAACACTACAGGCATGGGGGAAGAGAGGCTGGGAGGCTGCCTGGCTGAAAAGGACCTGAGGGTGTTGGTCGACAACCCGATGAACATGGGCCAGCAGTGTGTCCAGGTGGCCAAGAAGGCCAACAGCATCCTGGCCTATATCAGAAACAGTGTGGCCAGCAGGACTAGGGAAATGCTTGTACTCAGCACTGGTGAGGCTGCACCTGGAATACCGTGTTCAGGTGCTGGAGCGTGTCCAAAGAAGGGCCATGGAGCTGGTGAAGAGTTTAAAGAACAAGTCTTAAAAGGAGCGATTGTGGGAACTTTGGTTGTTTAATCTTGAGAAAAGGAGGCTGAGGGGAGCCCTTATCATTCTCTACAACTACCTGAAAGGAGGTTGTAGTGAAGTGGAGATCAGTCTGTTCTCCCATATAACAAGGAATAGGACAAGAAATGGCTTCAAGTTGTGCCAGGGGAAGTTTAGATTAGATATTAGGAAAAACTTCTTCACAGGAAGGGTTGTAAAGCCCTGGAACAGGCTGCCCAGGGAAGTGGTGGAGTCATCATCCCTGGAGGGATTTATAAGACATGTAGAAGTGGCACTTAGGGATATGTTTAGTGGTGACATGGTTTAGTGGTGACCTAGCAGTGCTAGGTTAATAGTTGGACTTGATGATCCTGAAGATCTCTTCCAAACAGAATGATTCTGTGATTCTATGTTTTCGGTGTGTACATGAGAGTTAATTATATGATATATCTTTTTCTAAGTTCAAATAACTCCCTCTCCAGAAAAACCATCCTCTGCTTATCTTGAGACTTAAGATCCAGTGTAGTTAGAACTGAAAATAGAAAGCTATATAGGAAGGTTGTTTACGACCCATTGCCATTGAGTGTGCCTAGTGTTTTTGTGATCTGAGACTATCTGTGTTCTCTCATGTTCACTTTAAACCTCGCCTACTAGCTGTTTTGCAGTTTCTTGAGTTTACAAATTGGGCTTTAAAACAGAGCATTTGTCTTTTGTTTCTGTGGCTTCTTCAGCAAGTCCAAACAGGCTTAAACTCCTGTTGATAATTTTATAGGAAAGTAATTGCTACACATGAAGTCTTCCCATAACATCTATGTAGCATATACAAGAGCAAGCCAAATTTAAGACAAAATCAGTGTGAAGCAAGTGGAACTGGCCCCATAGGCCATTTGCTTCTGGAATCTACTTTTTTCTTTCCTTTCATTGTCTTCCCCACTGTGGGTAGCTCCATTCATACGTGGACAGCTGCATTCAATTCTTGCTGCTCACTTCATGCCACTTACCCACCCCTCATAATCCAGACCAGAGGTTAACATATTCAAGCTCAGTGAGGAAAAATGTAGAGGCATATAGGTAAACAGAGTCCCACATCATTGTAAAACTCTGCAAAAATCTCCAGTCACTTTGTTTTGGGGTGTGTGCTGGGAATTAGGATAGTTAGTTTTTCTGCTAAAGAAGTGATATGTAAACCAAACATGGCAAGAAATGTAGATGGTCCTGCTTGTCCAGAAGACTTAATAGAAAGCAAGCGAATGTGAGCTTTACAGGCAGATTTGAAGGAGGAAAATGTGATAGCTTGGGAAACATGTTCTGATGGCAACTGAAGGGCCTTAGATGCAGCTATTTGGTAATTCAGTATGCTAATGACTTCAAAGTGATCTGTGCTCCACTGTGCTGCAAATAGATTTCTTTGTATTGGTACACACAGGCTTGTGCTTTCTGGTCCATAGCCTTATTCATTAATCCTTACTGACATCTATTATTGAATTTGCCTTCTCTAAACAGTTGGTTTCCATCTCTGTTATTAAATCTCCATCCTAGCAAATCAATAAAAATTACCTTTAAAACACAGTCTAGTGAAGGCACAAGCTAGTGACTCAGACATTCTTTTTTTTCTGAAGACAGTACCCCTACTGTTTAAATATAATTTTTTTTCTTTTCTTTTCTTTTCTTTTTTAAGCATCTGGTTGGAGTTGTGCCGAAACATTCNGATATTCACATGTGTGTTCAGATCTGACAACAGTTTTGTTCTCTTGGTGAGGGAATTTTTCCTGGAAGGTTACAAAAGCCCATTAATAGAGTGACACAATGCAGTGCTGAGGAGCGTGCATGCATGAACTACAAGTCTGCCAGCTTTTTGTACAGCTCTGCAGGGGACACTATACTGAAATAAAGCCTTTCAGGCCCTTTTGGTGTAGTCCTGACCTTCCACTCTATATTAAACAGATGACTGGAACCAGAAAGATAGGTCATTGTGATTGCAGTTAATATTTGTAAGGACCAAAGCAGCTCTCAGCCTTTGAGGTAGAAGGGAATCATCTTAAGTGTGAAAATGTATCATCACAAGAATGGAGAGGATCAAAGGAAGGCCAGCTGGTGCTCGGACATCTTTTCATAACCTTTATTACAATGCCAGAATACACTAACCTCAGTGGGAAGTCCATTCACCTCGTGTATTTCAAATAGATAATCTGTATTCTGGTGAAACAAAAGAAAGCTAAAAAAGCCTCTTCTAAAAAAGGGGTGGTTGACACAAATTTGCCTATGATTTAATCATATTGGTTTTCTAGAATCAGCTTAGCTTTTTCAATGCAAATATATGAATGTATGACATGCTTATTTTAGAATTGGCTGAAAATTTGTTAATTTAGGTACAGAGTTCTAGCTGATATTATTGTGTTTTATGTCCACTTCAGAATAAAGCCCCTCCGCGTTTTCACTTGCCATGCATAAAACGTAAGGCACAGCATTTAAGGGAAAAACCAGACAGAACAACCATAAGCATTAAGTCATCCAGGAGGCATGTACATGTGGAGTCATGAAAGGGTCAAGATTAAGGCTGACTTGTTTTGGCAAACACTGAAATTTAAGCTTGGGCTTCTAGGGAATATCATACCACTGTAAGTATATATGAAATTAGCAATATCAAAGCAGAAAATCAATGGAGGTTTCTGTTTAGAGGTAGGCTGTTACGGTAAAGTCCTGTGCCCACAGGCTGAGGTCTGTGCTACCACATCCGTGCTAAATGGATAGGGAAAAGAAGTGGGACTGTAGGTACAGACCAGAGGTGAGCACTTCTGCCATGAGGTTTTTTAGATGGGGAATGTTGGAGATCACTAGAACATCAAAGTCCAAACTCAAGTGTTAAATGGTTTAGTCATTACTTTCAGATTTGGATTTCAATCAGTCACTTTCTGAATTGGTTCCGTGGGCGAGAATGGGGAAAGTATCTCTTCTGCTTGCTGAGCAGGAACTTACTTCCAACCAACTTTATAAACAATTTGTCTAGAGATTGACACCAATGTGAGAATTGCATTATTTATGAAATTAGGCCTCGACAGGAAATTCAGCAGTCAGTCTTTTAATATTGCAAGACAAAAGAATATTGCCTTTTCCTACCCAGAATATGACGGCACAGTCATCACATCAGCTCAGTAATGACTGCAGCCTGTGAAACAGGTCTGAGGAGCGCTGAAGTTCTGACAGCTTCAGGAGATGCAACAACTTTGTTTCAATTCAAAAGTCATTAAAATAATTCCTAAATTCTAAAGCTCAGAAGAAAAGGTATTTAATTTCTTTTTCTCCAAGTAATTTGCATGTCAAATCTCTCTCCCTCTCTCACACAAACTCTTCCTCTCTCTCTCCTGTTGGTGATGTCTCTCTCAGCAGCTGTCTAGTCATGAATCACTCCTGTCATCTGAAGCATATTTTTAACACTTCTGGACGTGCTTTAAAAGCAAATGCTGTTAAGCAAACAATTTGCACTGGTTTTCCGTACACCCTCTTCACTTTCCGCAACCTTCCATAATCATGATTTTAAAAGTTGGGTCACAGGGGAATCAGGTACTGGAAAATGCAACTTTTTGTATTCGTGAGAGTATCTTAACGTTACATCAAGTTCTCATGTAGTGCAGATCTTCGGTCTGACTTGCAGAAGACTTTAAGTTGCTTGAAGCTTGAGAATTTCATTTCATTAAGATTCATATGAATGTTGCCTTTGGTTTCACTCATTGTAGGCTGCACCCTCTCAAGCTCAAACTTCAGTCTGAGTTTAGGAATTGAGTATACAAAAAGAAAATCACTGTCAAAGCTTAGTTCAGCTGCTGTTACGGTAAAGTAGATTAGATTATGCCATGTTTGCTTCAGAACAGTTATTTTACAGCCTGAAAAGGAGAACATAATCATGGAGCTTGATAAACTATTTGTCTTTTAATTATGAGTTTCAGAGTTTCCAGAAAAAGGATATTGACCAAAAAGGGTTTGATCTTAAAAAGCTTTTCTGCTTTTCTCATCTCTCCTTTGGCAGAACGATGCCTGCTGGGGCCTTAGGGATCCGAGAATCTTTTCTATGTGCCTGGAAGGCCTTTGGAATCATCCAGTAATAACTCAAATAGGAAGAAAGGTGTATTATGTTCTTCCCCTGCTGGCTAGTAAGTGACTCCTCTGGTAATTCTAAGATTTGTCAGGAAGACAAGTTTTTGAGCTCTGGATCCAAATGATTACACCAGCACACAGAGAAAACAGGAAACCCGATGTGCCCAACTGGAAAGAACTTTCTCTTTCCAAAAAAATATGTTTTTTAAATACCTAGGACCAAATTAGTTTTGATTTTTCCAAAGCCTAGAAGTGATGACCCTAAAGGATGCTTTTGACTGAAGTCCTGAAGCAAATGTTACACCAACAGTATTTACAAGCCACATACTTCTACTTTGTGTTTGCATCTGGACTTTCTGCTTTTCTTGTCAAAGCTTGTTGCTTTGATGCCACATCCCTTTGTATTTTTAAGTACTTAGAAGAACCTTAGTGTTACAAAATACTAAGTAATAATCAAAGTCTGGGACATAAGAGGATATTGAGTAGTGTATTTACTCAATGGAGGTTGGACCAGATGACCTCTGAAGGTCCAGCCTAAAACATTCTATGATTCTATGATTTCTGATAAGGAGTGCTCTCATATGTGGATTGCGATATGGTTGAGAATCTTGAGTGCTCTGACTGTCCTGCATGTATCGATATCATATATATTGTATATCCTCATTAGTAACCTGGCTGTAGTGGAATCATTAAAGAGTTATCATTCTGAAAGTTTTGTTTCAAACAAGGGAGCTTTCTCAACCACCATTAATATTGCTGCTATTCAGCAACTTAATTATAGTATTTGTGCTATCTGCTGTTCTCAAAAGCTCTTCCCTCTGAAGATGTGGTTAGGTAAAACCTACCGCTAAAAGGGGTTAGCCTTTGGTGTTGCAAGACTATTTTAAGTGCCTAGGCATCAAAAACCAAAAATAATTTCAAAATATTTGTAGCCGTTATTTGTATGTCACACTCATGAGGCTTTAGGATATACCCACATGCTTTTTGAATGGGTGGTTTGAACCAAGTAATAGGTTCCTTTATCCCTCCCTTATTCCTCCATGCATTTAGGTTAAGCAATTTATTTTCTCCTACAAATCCACGGGGCCAAATGTCTCTCTGGTGCATGGCTCGTAGGTCGGCTTCAGAGTCACTCCGCGGTATAAACCCGTTTGTCCACCGGGTGGCAGTGACAGCCCGAGTTACAAAGGGGATGCTCCCGGTGCTGGCTCCTGGGCAGCCAGCTACGACCCGGAACACCCGCTCCTGGCACATCCCGGGTGATCGGGCTGTGGCTTTATCAACCGTGACAAACCTCATTCCTTTGTGTTAGGAAGCGATAATGTATTAACCAGTTAGCTATATCTACACCTTTAACAGACTGGAAGGAAATAATTTCCTACCCTTAGGCACACCTTCGGAGCAGAGATGGAGGTATGGCTGCCCACCACAGCCAGAATATCCGTGCTCCTGTCCTGTGCATATTGTGATTTGTGAGAGAAATATCATTAGTTTTATAACGCGCTTTATCACCGTGTGTTTTGTGAACGTGTGTTCCTACCTTATGCCTTAACTGTTCACAATGGTTTCTCCCGCCGCAGGGCGCTGCACAAAGCCAGCAGCTTCCCAGCAGGCATGCAGGGGGCCCTTGGGAAATGCTCTGACCCCACGGCAGTGCTCTGGGGGCCTATTATCGCTTCCTGATGCTATTTGCTAAAGAAACTCTTAATTACTTCTTTCACTTAACCTGAAAGGATGCTCAGCACTCTAAGTAGTTTTAACACTATTCTGTTTTGATCTTACTGGTAACCACCATTTGCCATCCTTCAGTTCTATGATGTCCATCTGCCAACTCACCTACTAACTTAGGAAGTTATTCCCCACTAATTCTCCCCGCAGAACAAATGTCTTGGCTTCCACTTCTGGCAAGGATCTGAAAGCATTGCACAGGGGCATGTATTCAAACTGAAAGGGCAGAGAAACTTAAGTGTAAACAGTGAGAAGTTGGCTGTGTTCAGGATAATGAAAGTATAAGTGTTTATCTACTCAGGTGAACAAGCAGGCAAACAAAGAAGGAGCTGAAGGATATGTGAAACACTGCTTACGAATTTAGTTAGGCCTTTTGGTAACTATTAGTGCCTATAACAAGGTGACTATCCTTGAAGCTGTTGACATAATTAGTCTGGGAACTTTTAATCAGAAATTGGCCATCCTTGAAGAAGAAACATCCTGGAAAACATGTAAACCATAAGGACTTAGAGATTATATTTTTATGTAGCTTTGTACTGTCAGCTAAACAACAGTTATTGCTATCCTGAAGTGAATGAGCTTCATTATAATACTAAAATCATGCCCATAGGTCAAAAAGACCCTTGCTCAGGTGAAGACCCTTCCCCTGAGCATGTGTAGTAGTGGAAGTATGCAGTCAGCAGTATTATAATCTTATGCAAATTACTAATGAATCATTGTAAAGAGAGTGGTCATGGCAATCACTAACTTTGTGAGTTTTATAGCACAGAGAGTTCTTTTGGTGTGCTTGATTTGTGGGAAACCACCAAGCACCCAGGCTTGCACAACTCTGAAATAAATATGCAACGTCTCTCCTGAGTGTGTGAGAAATGGATTTATTGCACACCGGGTGACAAATCTGTTTTTCAGACAACATTTGGAAATTGCGAGATTGAAGTTGATTAGCTGTACCCTCCCCAGAATGGGAGGAAAACAGGTCAAAAATCAAGGAAAAATGATCTGAAAGTGGTTCCTTTAATAGTAAAGTAGAAGGTATGAATTTGGGCCCTTACATGTCATTTCCAAGGATGTTTTGATATGAAGTTGGAATATTTGGCTTTGTGATTTTGGTTGTATAGATGAGTATAGGTGCAGATAAAACATTACCATTGGTTTTAAACCTACTTATAGGTCTGGCAGCAGTAAAGGTACCTATAAAGTGCTTTGTCAGTGCTTTAGCTTTACAACCCAACTACATTTCATCGCTTCACCATTTGTGGTGAGGGCTGTTATCACTACAGCTGGTATTGCCACGTTGTTACTACCTGTGCCTCTGCCAGAAAAACAGCAGATTGCCTGAAGCAGGACGTGCACCTCCCTCTTGCTTCAACAGGGATTTTACTGCTATAGCATTTTCAACTCTGTTCAGTAGTAATTTTTTCCAAAAGAATCTTAACTAAATGTAAATGTGCTTACTTACTCTTTGAAAGCATATTGCCTTCTGTGTTTCCTGAGTGGACAGCAGCTGGTAACCGCAAGTACTACGCTTGTTGATCATTGAGTATTTTAAGGACTCAGTTCTACCAGAACTGTCAATTGCTTTACTAATAGGAAGTTTTGTAATAGAGGTCTGTTAAAATAATGCTCCCCCAAAACATTCTAAAACAAATCAATTATTCTGTAGGAAACAATTACTTTCCAAATATTTTGGATATTTTGGTACTAGTAGTGTCTTGGTAACTGGGCTTTCTTTAAGTAATTTAAATGAGTTACATTGGATGAGGATGTTAAAGATATTCAGGCTCTTTTTTAGATTTGTAGAAGCACTTAGGTGTCTCAAAAAGATGCCGTCCTGTACCTACCTATATACAGGTACCCATAGACATATGGAGGAGGAGAGCCACAAAGATGATGAGAGGGCTAGAACATCTCTCCTATGAGGACAGGATAAGAGAGTTGGGGTTGTTCAGCCTGGAGAAGAGAAGGCTCTTGGGAGACCTTATTACAGCCTTCCAGTATCCGAAGGGGACCTGTAAGAAAGATGTGGAGGGACTTTTCACAAGGGCTTGTAGTGATAGAACGAGGGGTAATGGGTTCAAACTGGGAGAGGGTAGATTTAGATTAGAAATTAGGAAGAAGTTCTTCACTTTGAGGGTGGTGAGACACAGGAACAGATTGTCCAGGGAAGCTGTGAATGCTCCATCACTGGATGTGTTTAAGACCAGGTTGGATGGGGCTTTGAGCTACCTGGCCTAGTGGGAGGTGTCCCTGTCCATGGCAGGGGTCTGGAATTAAATGATCTTTAAGGTCCCTTCCAACCCAAACCATTCTATGAGTCTATATAAAGATGTCTTTAAAAGTTGGCCTTCCGTTTCCAGCAGACCTGGACACTGGTGTTCTTTACAGTTTGTGTATACAATATATGTTGGCTTGGTTAGACTACTGAAGGAACACATGAACCATATTTGCCATCCATTTGTAGACGATATCATTATTTATGCTTAACATAAGTGTAATTTCTCCCAAATGAGAGGAAGAATAAGCTTGATCAGGATGAGGTCTTTATACAAACAGCACCGCCATTGCACTATGGTGTTCTCTGGGCATGATGATACTGTTTTTTTAAAAAAATCATTGACAGTTGTAGCCTGAGCAAAAATCACGTTCCTGAACAGGCTTAAACTTTCTCTGAAATTCCATGAGTTAATATGCTAATCTTCTAGAAAAATGCCTTGGGTAAGAAAGTAATTAAAAGCCTTTGCAAATGAAGATCACAACTTTTCCACAAAAGGAAATATTAGACACTTAGACTTAATGCAGCTTAATATGATCTAGTTTAAGAAAAAATGTCTATACAGGTTAAAAGTTATTCTCCTGCACTGGGGAGAAGGCAACCAGTCCTTGCTGCTGCTACTTCTAGAATGTCTTACAATATCCATAGCTATACAGAAGGACTAGATTGGCAGAACGGACAGGATAGCTCTTGAATGGCTAATGTCCTCCTTTAGCAGAAGTGATAGATAATTCCCTGACTTTGCTGAATATTTCCTTATGCAGCACTCCTTTTTGAATTTCTAGTAGTTGACATCTATGTGTGATAATTGGACATAGATGAAAACAAGAACAGACTACAGGGAAATGACAAAAATATGCATTTGTTCCTCTCCGTGTCCAGTGAGCTGTTGCTTTATGTCTTATGACTATCTGCAAATGCTTTTTTTGTTAAGAGCCAGTTGGATCGAGTTCAGCTGAGCAAAATGCAGTTAGGCACTTGGGGAGGTATTAAAATACACCACTTTGGACTTCTGTGTGGGGATTATAACCCGAAGATTGTCAGTAAATTACTACTGTGAACTAGTTTGGCCATTCTGATACTCTTGAAAAATTGTCCTTTGCTATCTCTCCAGCCTCAGGCCTGATTTGCTTTTCTTGGGAAATTCAGCTTTGTCTATAATGGGAAATGGAGCAAGGAATTGTTAGTTCATCTTTGTCCAGTGCTTTGAAAATGTAAAGTATTTTTGGAAGCTGCTTGCTACAGTTGCCCATGTTCTCCTCAGGCAAAGGAATCTAACATTTGCTTTCCACTGCCTGTCCTTAGCCAATCATTTGAGGAGCTCTTGCTCCCCTTCTGTTCACACAAGGCAACTGGATGTCTTTACTGCTAGTTCTGATTGAAGACATTGACTCAAGAAACTGATTTATGGAGAGTCCCAAATGTGCTTGGCAGATTTCCTGAGCTGTTGGACTTTAATGCTCAGTGGGAACCCTATCTTTCTGGAATTTTTCCTAGCTTGTCATTTTTATTTTCTGTTTTTCACTGCATTTTCATTTTGACTAATTCTTTTTCAAATGTGTACCACATTTAGAGATTTGATTGATTCAAAATTGAAAAGTACTGGATTTAGGTTTCTTAGCATCTAGGGTGCATAATGTCCTCAGTTGCAGTTTCCTAAAGTAACATCAGTAATCCAAATAAAGTGGTGACAATGCTGCATATTTTACAGAATTCAAATAGCTTTTTAAAGTTCTTAGATGCCTTACTGTGAATTACCAGTAATCCTGTGCTAGTCAACATCTATGCTGTCCTGATGTAGCTGGTCTTAGTTTTCATTTTTTCAGCTTGCAGAGAAGGAATTATTCCTGTGGCAACCAGATCCTGCAAAGTTAATACTATTTCTTTGAAGTTACTACTGATACTGCTTGCTACATCTTTTTGTCATTTTTTTCAAAGTATCTTCTCTTGCATGGATTGTCAGTTGAAAGGGATGCAAAATGGGTTACCAGGATAGGAAAACTCTGCTGTTTTAAAGCCATGATAAAGCTCTAATCTTACAAATGAGTGTGAGTGGGCATAAGCTGTGAATGGGGTTTTGCTTTTGCAGTTCTTAATAACAGGCAAGACTTATGTGTGTAAAGTCCTTCCACACAGAATATAAAAGTAATAATATTGTATGTTAATATCAAAACATTTTTTAAGTCAAGAGTACCCTTCTGGTATTAGTTACACAGTTTTATTTAATTCATTGAATTACTCTATTTTGTGTGAGAATGGTTCAAAGCTGTGCCAGCAAAGGTCCAGACTGGACATTAGGAAGCATTTCTTTACCAAGTGGATGGTTAAACATTGGAACAGGGTCCCTAAAGAGGTGGTTGATGCCCCAAGCCTGTCAATGTTTAAGAGGCATTTGGACAATGTTCTTAACAACATGCTCTAAATTTTGGTCAGCCCTGAAGTGGCCAGAAAGTTGAACTAAATGATTGTTGTAGGTCCCTTCCAGCTGAAATACTCCTATTCTATTTATTGCCTTGCTCCACCCACTTTGAAAAACATGAACTTGATAGTAAGCACAGTACCTTGCTGTTTAGCAACATCTCTGCTTGCAGGTCTGATTTTCAGTGTACAATATTTAAAGCTTTATTAAAAAAAACCCCAAACAAATCACTAAACAAACTTAAAGTGGAAAGCTGCTGCAGTCTAGACACCTAATTCTAATAATGCATTACTTCCTAAAAGGAATAATTCACCCCTTCAGTAAGGGTAGCTGGCTCTTCATGCCTTGCTTTGCAGGCTCCCTCTTATTTTTCGCTCGTTAGTCATCTGGAGTGAGCAGATGCTTTGTACACCCCCTCTCTTTGTCTTTTGACATTTAGATATCTTTGCAAATAAGTAGCATATTTAGGAGCCACAAAACAACATGTATGAAAACTGCCATAGTCAATAAATGAAATCCCTACAGATTTAGGCTCCTCTGTCATTTAGTTGTTTTGGAAAACTTTTCCCCTTATGCCACATTCCTTTCCATTGATTTCAGCATTTCTTCTCATCATATACTTAAATATTGAACAACTTTTTAAAGTGCTGATCTAAATTATCAGAAGCGATCATTAATTTCCTATGCCTTGGATTTTAAGTGCTCAGATTAAGAGTGGATCTTGACTAGCTGGCTCCTTTCTCTTTGCTTCCTTGAAGCCTTTCTGTTTCCCTGCTAAAGATACCTAAGATACCCCAAAATCACTCGGTGTTTTTGGCAATTTCAGTCAGTGGATATTGAAGTGAAAGCGAAATCTTCTTAGAATTCTATCATAAGTACGAATTGAATGTAAAAGCACAGACACAAAGATACAGAGCTTTGAATTTACATGTACATTAGAAAATGCCTGATTGCTTTTTTTAACCCCTCTGGACAAGTCCTATTTGCAAACTGAAATACAGCAAGATGAATGCCATGTGCAAAAACATAAATGGCAGCTTTTGAAAAACTGCCCCATTAACCTGATGAGTTTCTAATTACAGTAAGATGTAAAAGCTCTTCTTCCCTGTGTTATGTAGGATTTTGTCCTAACAGTTTTTTTAAAAGCTACCCTGCTGTTAAAATAATTTAACTGCAGTGTTTGAGTATAATTTGTCCTATATTTCTTTTCCTTTCTCTGAGGAGTTACATAACTTTTTCATTTCTAATGAGTTTTCCTAAATATAAATTGTGATGCTATATTATGCACCTCCTTTGGCTCCAAACCAATTAATTTGAAGTGGTTCAAGGCCAAAGAGAAGTCTAGGATCGCATCCTAGCATTCCTGGTGAAAGGGTTGTTTATGCACTTTTTGTTTGAAATAAACTGTTCAGTGGTTTAGTCTGCTGTTGAAATTGATCTTATCCTTTAAATTCATGTAATACCCTTATACAGAATCATTTGGATATCTGCATGACCTTGTGTTACTTAGATGCTGTTTAAAATACATTTGCATAATAGCCAAAATATCATTATGCCTTCCTAAATCAGTTAACTTTAGCCATTTAAATGTCTGTTGAAATCATAAGCAGGATTAACCTGTGAAGAGATCAGTAAAAGATCAACCTCATTTCACCCCTGAAGCAGTGCTTCCTTGCCTTCAGGTATATCCCATCACTGCTGTCTTCTGCCAGAGCTCGCTCTCCTCATTGTCAGGGCTGTCACCTTTCTGTCCCAGCTTAGAAAAGCGGTGGGTCTGGTAGCAGGGAATAGCAAGAGGTCTGGAGAAGAACTCATCTGTCAGTACTGCCTCTCCCTTCCTCAGACTCTGAGCGCTCGTCTCCCCTGATGTATTTTGGCACCTTCACGGGGAGCTGATGTGCAGGTCTGCAGACGGTGTGAGGAGGCACAGTACCTACTCTGCCTTGCAGCGCAATTTCTCCCTCCTGCTGCACCTGCCAGCTCAGGGCACTGGCTCTCAGAGTAACCCTTCTGGTTTTCACTGCCTTGTATTTATGTGGAAATGTCACTGATGTTCACTTCACCATTTGAGAAATCCTGCTCTCAAGAATCTGAGTGCTTACAACTTCCTCTGTCTCAGGGTTATTCCAATGTGTGGACTATTTTCCTTCTGAAAAATCTTATTTAGATGTCTACATATGAATTCAGGACGATTAACATTAAGAAGCCAGGCTTGAAGAATTGTTTGATGTTTTAAAGGTTTTCACAGCTTTCTAGTGACCATTTCTCATTTTTCCCAAAGAAGAATTCAATCTCCTCTTTTTCAGTGATTTTGGAAATAACAGATATGCATTCTTCAATACCAATACCTTTCTTTCCATTCAGTAACTCACAGTAACTGACAGTAACAGAAAATTCATATTTTTTTTTGTCTTGCTGTTTTGTGTCATGAACAAGGTACCACTTTTGTTCATGCTCAGGTTCACTGTCCATTTATCCATTATCCATTTCAATGTGAATATAACAATTCCAAAGTTGTTCATACATAAGCCTATCACATATACAAGTCAGAGAATAAAAATCTAAAGAAGAACCATAGAATCATTTTGGATGGTAGAGACCTTTAAGATCAGGAAGTTGAGTTTTAGCTTCATTGCTGTCACAGTGTGGATTTACTGGGCAGAGAAAGGGACTAAAGGGGCTATGCAGACCTTCTGGTGAACTCCCGGTCACATCATGTGCTAGCAGCCATGCAGATGCCTCTACCTGACTGCCAGGCATTTCTTTCGTCTCCTTTGGCACATCACTTCATCTGCGTTTCCCTACTGCTGACTAAGAGTGTAATATAATTTCTGACATCATTGGCTTGTTAAAATGGACTAGTGACTCGTGAGCATTTATATGAGAATGCTCTTCTTCCGTTGGTATTTGTAAGTAACCTCAGATACCAAAGGGGTGGACCCCTTGATGCCTTAGTGTAAATAAACTGCCGAGACACCTGACCAACAACAATAGGTAGTGCTTCTTTACTTCAGCGGGTTTTGTCCCTTTTCATGAATGCTTATGTTGCAGGAGCAATTTCTGCATTGCACTGCATCAGCACTGTTCCTAATCCTGATTTGGAAACATCAACAGTTAACTTGACAAAGCATGACACGTGGTATGGTGAAGTGTTTTCAGCTGCACTAACACAACAAATTGTAATGGCTCCAGAAGAGCCATTTCAGTTGATTGTGTCAATAAACTACAACCCACAAAGAAAAAGAGATGTGGCCAACCTGAATAAAGCATCATCAAATCACAAAAATAACAGGTTAATGGTCACAATTTTAATCCTCATTTTTAGAAGTATTTTGCAGGGAAAAAACCCTGTAATTTCTAGAGCTTTTGCCTGTGGTGAATCAGAAATCCAGCCCTATGGCACTTTCCCATTTACAGTATTTCCTTTGTAGAGAGTGGGTGACTTTATTCTTCACACTTCTGCTACAAAATGAGGACTTGGCAGGTGTTCTTGGTTAGGTCAAATCACAGGCTGTCCCGTGCAATTGGTCCTTTTCCAGCTCCTGTGAGATATAGTCCTACTGTTATTTAAGGAAGACTTCTGTATCATTTCCTGGACCAAGTGCCAGCAGACACACGCTTACCGTTACTTCCTATTTTTTCTCTCCATTAGCTAGTTCATTAGGAAGAACAACATCTGCTTGATGGTAGTGCAAATTTTCTGCTTTCATAGTTAGGCTGATGGTACACACAGTGAATTCTAATCTCACTGAGACCATTAAGGTTTCAGAGTAAGTAAATCAGGGTACAATCTGACTTAATGAGACTAGCCGCTAGGTCATCAATTCTGAGCACTGTCGGCTTTTTCTGCTGCCTGTGTACCAGTCAAAACCCACAAGGAGTGATTGTGTTTCCTCAGAGATCACTAACATTAGATAAAGATTGCTGGCTATGGCACTTAAGTGCCTCAGCAAGGGTGCGCGTTATTTGGTGAGCACCTGGAACTTGCTGAGTTACTCTGTAGAAGTTACGGAGGAGGACAGTCCTTTCCCAAAATTTGCAACCCCCTGAATAACCATAGCAAAATGACCTACAGCAGGAGCCCTGGAGAAAAGAGGTGTGCTAGTTTTGAAGACACATTTCTTTTCAAATATTCTTCACATTAATATTTACCTTTTTCTATCTTCAAGGCAGTGACTTCTGGCTAGGAAGCAGGCTGATTTTCTTAGTAACTTCATTCTTTCTTCAAAAACCATCAGTAGCAAACTATAGTTAGCTATTTGATATCACAAATTAAATCCTCTTAGCTGCTCATTTCACATATCTGGAAAATAAAATACTTGTTAGTTGCAAATATTTGTGTGTGTGTGTATATATAAGCACACACACACACAAACACCTACCTTTTTTCTGTTATAGTATATAGAGTGAACTGCACTTAAAATGAAAAACAGTAAGCCAAGAATTTGTAGTAGTACTAGTACTACTTGTGCTAGTAGCATAGTGGTATCTAGTTGCTTAACAAAATGCTATGTGGGGATTTTTCTCTAAAACTAGAGAACTGGGTAAGGCTATGCCTAGTTAGTGTAAGTTCATAACCAACAGATTATCATTAAAGAAACACACAGTGCCAAAGGGAATAATAATTTACACCATAGATAGGCTATCCAAAATCCTCCTTTTCCCTACAAGGAACACTAAAACAGAGTACCTTGTGAATATGTTCAAATAACTGAAAAATGCCTCACCAGTCAACTGGGGAGTTTATATCCATTCATCTTAACTGATACTTCCTCAGGCACACACTTAATACACACTTCTGACCACCTTCAGCCCCTTCAGAAGGGCTCAAATATAAAATCACACAGGCTGGGGATGAAAGTCAGTCAATTTGTTAAACTATTTGCTGTGTTATTTTGGCTCCCTATAGTATACCGTCAAATAAGCTTCTGATCATCACTTGGACTTTTGATGTCATTTGGATTCTGAATGACTTTGGCTTCACACACAAATGAAAGGATGACACTGATCCATCCGTGGGTTATTTATCTATTCTGTTCAAGAACACCTGCTTATAAGACAAGGGTATTGCCAAAAATAAATAATTAAAGTGCTTCTTGGTTTGTTGGTTTGATTTTTTTTTCTGAGAAACCCCTTCATTTCCACTTACAGGTCTAATTTTCTATATAAAATTAATAACATACTTTTTCTACTTAACACATCCAAGTATGATTTATGAAGAGTTACTCAAGTAAGACAAGCTTATTTTACACTTTATTTATTCAGAACAGAACACTGAAGGGAGAAATAAATGAGATAGACAAGATGATCCATGGTCAGAGACACGACTTGCTTTATGCCACAGCCAGGAAGGGAATCTGGGCCTCTTGCATTACAGACCATTGACCTTGGAAGCAGTGAGATGGAATGTGCTTTGGATCAGACAACTGGAAGAAACCACATAAGAAATTGGTAATATTGAGAGCTAATGACTGAATGGCTGCCAGACACACGGGTCAAGATGCTCTGAACATGTAAGAAGGCAAAAATAAGGCAGCAAGAGGTATATAAATGCTGCTGCCCATATAATGCTCAGAGGCAAATTGACTATTTCAGAGTCCTCTTCTTCTCTATTTGGTATGAGCTTCAACAACAACAAAATCAGAACTGCTTGCTCAGTAATTGAGAGGCACAGCAATCAATTTCTGCCTTGAAAATGTTTTGTGTTGGCTTGGGAGTATTCTATTCTATAGCTGAAGTAACCTATTCCACAGAGAATGTTTTAAAAATAAGCAATAGCCCACTGGTCATTTTCATCTTCCAGTATGTTTGGTTGGCTGATGCAAAGGTAGTTATCCAGCCATCAGTTAATTAAGTCATACTTCCCAGAACTGTGCCGACGACACTAGCATTAGCAGTGATGTTTACGACAAAACAAAACAAAACCACTGAAGGAAAATTCATTGTCCCACGCCCTCTGAGAGAATAAGGAGAAAAAAAAATCCATTATTTGCCAAAGAGAAAAAAAAGGAAAAGAGACAAAAGGAACCAGAGCATCTTTAGGAGACCAACAAACAAATAAAAAGAGTTATATTATAATTTTAAACTGTGAGATTGAGATTTACTTTTATAGCAAGATTGCTAAACAGTCTTGAGTACATTTTTTTATTAACTATGCACCAGATTCTCTGAGATTCTCCTATGTGAAATGAGTGAAATCATAATTCCAGTGAAGTCAACAGGACTTTCTCCAGTGACCATAACTGAGCTCAGGTTTCATTTGCATTCTTAAAAACCCACTTAGGAGCTAGCACAAGAGCCAAAAAGGCATATAGATGGCTAATGTGATTTTCATATGAAATAAAATTCTTAAAGACAATACTCACAAAAATAAGGATGTTTTAGACATTTGAAAAAAAAACCCAACCGTTAGTTTTGCTATGCTCTGCACAGAAAAGCCCAGATTCCCATTGAAGACATGAAATTCTGACTTGCATGTGGAAGGGCTCGCTGCTGAAGTATCTCTGGTACTCTCTATCCACACACATTAAAACTGTGCCCCTTCTAGAATTAGCCCAAATTCAGCCACCACTGACGAGTGTCTGGCATTTTAAATGCAAGGCAGGAAAGCCATGGCTGTGATGCATCAGCTCCTAGGGTAAGAGAAGCTGTGATCAGCACAGCTTGACTTCTATCTGCAGCTCGCATTCGCATCAGCACTGTTAAATATTTCTGTGGACTGACAGCTGAATCCCAAGCATGAGCAAACCTTTAGTCCCTGCCCCTTGTGGTACCAAGAAAAATCTTGTCCAAATGGCAGAATAAACTAACACAGCGATGCTCTGAGAGCAAGAAAATTTGGAATAAGAACTGCAGTCACTTTCAGGTTCTAGAATCTTATTTTAAGTACTTTATTTTCCCTATAATTTGTGCTTGCTCAAAGCACAGGAGGAAAAGAGGGGCTGCTCATGCTAGCATCTGTGAACAGAGGCTGGTTGGTCTTGAAGCATGAAGCTGGCTCCAGGCTGAGCACCCGTCACTGCTGCTGCTCTCTCAAGAGCTGCCGACCATCCAAGGCACTTGTTGCATCGCCCACAGTGGGCTTCTCTCCGCACGCTGGAAAGCGGCGCACCTGCCAGAATACGCAATGAGCGCTCTGGCTGCCTCGGGTTATAGGAGACAGCGGTGAATGCGAATCAGTTGGGGTTTTTTTCCAAGGCAGAGGAATCGTAAGATGTCCTCTCTCCGGGGGTGCAGGCTCCGCAATACGCCTTCACCTCCAAGTACCGCGAGCGCCGGGTCCAGCACTCGCAGCTCCCCCCTTTGCATAGGAAATCCCGATCTCACTGCCCTGACCGGCTCGTCCTTTCCCCGCAGGGACGACTGGAGGGGAAGGCAGCCGCGCTAAGGCCTGGGGATAAACCCTCTCCCGGCTCTCCCCGCAGCCGGCGCCCAGCCCCTCTGGCGGGGAAAACGACCGGAGCCCCCTCTCCGCCGATTTCCCCGCCCGAGGCACCGAGGCTGCCCTCGCCCCAGGACAGCCCCGGCCGGGGCAGCCTAGTCGGGAGGCCCCTGCCTGCCTCAAGAGGAAGGAGCTGCCGAGAGGGAAAGGACGGCGTCCCCCGCCCCGGGAGCCGCTAACACAGGACCCCGGCGGCCGCTGCGCCCCGAGCCGTTCCGTACCGAGCGGCCCCGCCCGGGGAGGGGCGCGGAGGGCGGCGCGTCCCGTCTCGTCCCGTCCCCTCGCCGCCTCTTCCTCCACCTGCTGCCGCTGCGCCAGTAGCCGGCTGGGGGGAGCCGCCCGCCCGCCTTTCTCATCCCCGCGGGGCCCCTTTGTGCTGCTGCTCCAGAGCTGCCCTCAGCCAGGCGGCGGCTGCGTCACGGCCCAGGCGCTGCGGCCGCCCAGAGCTACCCCGCGGAGGGAGAGCCGCCGCCTCGCCCCCCGCTCCGCCATTGCTGCGCGGGCCGCGGCGGAACGACGCCTCGCCGCCCCCCGAGGAAGGGCCGGGAGACGCGGCGGTGAGTGGCGGGGCCGCGACCTCGCACCTCGCCGTTCCCTTGCGGCGGGGCCGGGGACCGTGGGGGGGCCGCTGCCCTGCCCCTGCGAGGGGAGACCGGACAGCGCCATGGCGGGGCGCGGCGGGAGGAGGGAGCGAGGGGCCCCGGGCACGGTGGTGCTGCGGGGACGGGCAGCGAGGGGGCAGCCGGGGCTGGGCGGGGGGAGATGCGGCGCTGGGGCCGACACGGGAGCTCAGCACCGGAGCCTTCCCAGTGCCGCGGGCTGAGGGGCGATGCGGCAGCGGGGCCGGGCTCGGGTCGTGGCTCGGAACGTGCCGAGGATTTGGGGGTGTCTTCTGGTGTTTGCCGTGGCGTTGTTTTTTTTTAACTTTGCCAACAAAAGCGCTGGCCGTCGTTCTTAAAACGCCCAAACGTAACCGAGGCGAGCATCCAACGCGTATTTTTTTTTTTTTTTTTAATTGCCGTAAGATATTTCGTGTCCCCCGGGGGCAGGGGGGGGTCTGGTGCATCCCGAGTTTCTGACATTCTGCGTTTCTGTGTGTGTGTGCCAGCAGATAATCCCTCTATCCTGGAAGAATGGTGAAACTGGGGAATAATTTCAGCGAGAAGAGCACAAAGCAGCCCCTTTTGGAGGATGGATTTGACACCATCCCCTTGATCACACCCCTGGATGTCAATCAGCTCCAGTTCCCACCTCCTGATAAGGTACAGTAGGCTTTAGTTTCCACCCTGGAGAATCACACCCAAATCTCAGGCAAACAACAAAAGAATAGGTTATGCGTAATGAGCGGCTTAGAAATGTCAAGAAATACGGGGTGTTTTAAGACATGCTGATTCTCTCTGGGGAAAAACCCTACAGTTAAGCTAATGAAAATCCAGTAGTAGTGATTTGTATTAAAAAGCAGTGGGAAAGGTTAGCAATGAGCATATTTAGATTTCAGAGCACTATGTGAAATACATAAACATATGAATGCAAGCTTCTCTGTGCGGTGTTATCATAGCCCTTTCTATTCTGTATCTTTCTTTTTTTGCATCTGGGAGGTACTATGTGTTCTCTGTGAACAACGGAATTTTCTCTGTCCAGAAAAAGCTCCCCTAATGGGGGGATAAAGTACTGCTTTGTGTCTCTGCAATATGTACATGGGCAGACTGGTCACAGAGAGAAAGAATTCCATATTCCTTATGTGCTTCACTAGGAAGTTAATGCTAGCCCCAGACAAGCTGAAATAATGAGATGAGAGCAGGCCACTGAGTTCTCTCCTTGGCAACTTATTTCGTAGAATTCTTCTGGTTGGAAGAAACCTTCAAGGTCATCAAGTCCAGCTGTTAACCCAGCACTGCCAGGTCACTACTAAACCATGTCCCTAAGTGCCACATCTACACATCTTTTAAGTACCTCCGGAAATGGTGACTCCACCGCTTCCCTGGGCAGCCTGTTTCAGTGCTTGACAACCCTTTTTGTGAAGAAAATTTTCCTAATATCCAACCTAAACCTCCTCTGGTGCAAGTTGAGGCCATTTTGTCTTGTGCTATTGCTTGTTGCATGTGAAAACAAACTGACCCCCACCTATCTACAGCCTCCTTTCAGATAGCTGTAAACAGCAATAAGGTCTCCCCTGAGTATCCTTTTCTGTAGGCTAAACAACTCCAGTTTCCTCAACTGCTCCTCATAAGCCTTGTGCGTTAGACCCTTCACCAGCTTCATTGCCCTTCTTTGGACAGCTCCAGCACTTCAATGTCCTTCTTATAGTGAGGGGCCCAAAACTGAACACAGTGTTCCAGGTGTGGCCTTACCAGTGCTGAATACAGGGAGATGATCTCTTCTCTAGTCCTGCTGGCCATACCATTTCTGATACAAGCCAGGATGATGTTGGCCACCTGGGCACGCTGCTGGCTCATATTCAGCCAGTTGTCAGTCAGTACCCCCAGGTCCTTTTCTGCCAGGCAGCTTTCCAGCCTCCCTTCCCCAAGCCTTTAGTGTTACATGAGGTTGTTGTGACCCAAGTGCAGGACATGGTACTTGGTCTTGTTGAACCTCGTCCCATAGATCCAGCCTGTCCATAGATCTAGCCTGTCCAGATCCCTCTGTAGAGCCTTTCTACCCTCAAGCAGGTCAACGCACTTGCCTAACTTGGTGTCGTCTGCACACTTAATGAAATGTGGTTCACAGCCTTCAAAATGTGTGATTCAGATGCTCTGTAGCTGGGAGTGGTCCAACATGCTGTTCACAGGTTGGAAGGGAAATCTGCATCCTGGATTCCTCCTTACATGGCTTGATTATGAAGGATTCAATTTTAAGGATTTAGGAAGGTGATGTGATAGCCTTAAGTATGTTTATTCTCTTCACAATAAAGAATTCAGCTAAGTGTTCCTACAGGTAAGGCATACAGCAGTAGGATACTTTTTCAGGTATTTCAATGTTCTGTTTTTCAGTATCCTATTTTAGTAGGACACTTACTTGCACATTTCTCACATATTCATCTGGCAAAAAAGCTTTGTGGTCTTTAAAAAATAAAAAATTTACCTGGGAAATGGTCAGTAATATCTTCATGATGGTTTTTATTTTTGGCATTGTGTCTTCCACAAGCCCAGTGTTACTTCTAGGTAAACTGATAGCTGTGTGTTCCTCCCAGCTCATAAAAAATTTACATACGCTTATGTTGGGGTAAAGAATTTTAGCTTGGAAATTTGCCTCGGTAGGGTATTTCTTGTAGGCAATACAAAGAAATGTGTGACCTCCATTTTGATTGCTATCAACATCGTTCTGTGCTGTGTGTGGTGACCAGTTGGCAGGCGTAAATGCAATAAGCCATAACAGCTGTTAGAGAGCCTGAGGGTCCATTTTCTGCCCTTGGTTATGTGGGTGTAAATCTTGTAACTGAGGACAAAATTGCACCCTACAGCTTTAAAACAAGTTAAGTCTTACTGTGTCTGATACGCCTGCCAACTGGTAGCTGGATATAACCAATTACCAAGGACCAATGTCCAAAGGAATCTGTGATGTTCCTCCACAGCTAAGCAGAAGTCTGAACTAGGGACCTGTACGGTAATAGGTTTAACCTGAGTGGAGCCTCTGTGGTGACCCCGGGAGGTTCTGTGCCAGCCTGTTTGCCCCACCAGAATGGAGCAGAACTCCTCCCAGCTTCGTGGTGGTATTTGCCTTGAATGAAAGCACATGTACAACTGGGCTAGAAGCCTAAATAAAGGAATATTTGATTGACTCTTCTACTTTTTCCACTGTCTGTTTGTGTCTTAGCTTTTCTTTATTTTGGCAAATATAGAGAGGAAAAAATAAGTATGTCTTTATTGGTCCTACTGATTTCCTTCTGTAACTGGTTAGTCCTGTCATTGTGTCTTAACTGGTTGCTACAGACACAAAGGCAGTAGTAGAGCAACTGATATGGAAAGAAAAAAAGAAACAGCATTAAGTTAAGATTGACATACAGATCAAATTCTGAAGTATGAAGACAGCTATGTATAATGAATAGGAGTGCATACTTCATAGATGTATGCTTATTATTCACTTACAAGGCTCCAGCATGGCAGCGAAGCATAACTTCTTTAACAGTAGTGACTACAGCGCTAAGAATTTGATGATTTTGACAGCTTCTAAATTAAAGGGATGGACTGATTTAAATTCATATTTAAGTATGTTAAACAAAAGAAGACATTACATAACCAAGCAGATAGAACTGTACATTCAGTGTCAGCTGAATGTGATTTGAGTTGCCTAAGATTATGCAACATAAATGGGGGAGGAAAGGAAGGAAAATGTTAAAAAGCATTCCAGAAATCTTCAGACGATTTACTTCCATGATGCTCCTGAATAATTGTAAAGTTAAATAGTTAATAATTATTATCTTATTGATTATAGCTGAAGACAGGTAAAGTAGTTTCTAAACCTATAACCTGCACATATATGTGTAAGAAGCTTTGTGGTACTGAGTCTAGGTACAGTTGCACATTCTAGATAACATTTCAGGTAAGTGAGTAGAGGGGAACCCAGAGCCTTAACTCTAGAGCCTGATTACCTGTAAACATCACAATCTTAATTTCAGAATAATGTAGTTGCTATTGATACCCCAGGCTTCTCTGTAAGAGTCTAGATGTTTATTCTTTGGAACAACAGAGAAAATTGAGCAAAACCTAATAGTGCTGTCAGTATGATAAACCGCACCCTGTCTTGAGAGTAATACTTGGAACAAGACCCTGAAAAATTGTAGAAGACAAAAATGAGGCAACTAGGTTAGGTATGTGAAAATTTTGTATAGTTAGAATGCCTAGGAGAGCATTAGGGATATGACTGACGTAATAAATGTTTTAGGAATACAGGTAAGGTGCTAAATTGTGTAGCTTGGGGCAATAGCTCATAGCAAAGAGTAAGCTGAAGAGCCTTGGATTTCAAGAAATTTCATTAACACAAGGGTTTGTGTGCATCTTGCTGCTTGCAGCTGATAATTTAAAAGTTAGATGTTAAAAATAAGGATGTGAAGAGCTGTAGTCTAGCACATAGTGAATAGCAACTAGATGCGTCATTTCACCTCTTTTAAACTCAAAATGCTGCCATCAAAGAACATGGCTGCTGGCAGCGCTGTCATCTGCTAGATTTCTATGGCCACTCTAATAATTGTCTCATCCAGTTGGTCTCCAGTTTGAAATCCATTAGTGGGATCTCCTGGAGCAAATGGAGGTGGCTATTTTCAGACTACACAAAGTGGGAAGCTTCATGATTTGCATTTGAACTAAGTAGACGCTTGCCTGGTATAGCAGCCCAGTTGCACCACAGCTGAAAAAAGTTTGTGAAACTGTTGCATAACAAATCATCTTAGAGGTCCATCAAAACCACTTTGAGAGATAATTTTGCTGATTGCTATGACAGGAAAAATAACAGTTTAGAGCTTCCAAAGAAGAATTGCACAGACCTGGGGTGAAGTAGTTGTGCTAGATGTGCTTATAAGCAAGCAAAAGAAGAGTTAATGAATAAATCAGATTCCTGTGGCTAGTTGGCTACTTTCAACTGACAGCTGTTTTGTGTTTTTAAAGGTTGTGGTCAAAACGAAAACAGAATATGAACCTGATCGAAAGAAGGGAAAGTTCCGTACTCCTAAAATAGCTGAATTCACCATCAGCATCACTGAAGGGGTTTCAGAAAGGTTTAAGGTAAGCAGTGCTATCTGAAGATGTTACTGACTCATTTGTGCTCACAGGAATGTTTAAAATCAATTGCTGACCATAGTCAGAACTGATTATAGCAGAGTGGCTGTTGTGGGTATGGCTGTACATAAGAAAAATAAATGTTATATATATAACATCTATTTGTTCAGTATTTAGCAATTAGAAGCAAAAGCAGATCTCGCAGCATTCTTGCTGATCATCCCTCACTGGCAGATGAATTCAGAAGGCACTTCTGTCAGTGTGTGGATTTCAGAATGTGGGTGGCCAGGGTGTCTGTGGGCTGCACGCAGGTAGCTCTTGTGGTGTGGGTAAAGCTACTGTTAATGTTGAAGGACGAGAACCACAAGAGTATTTGTTTTCTTTTTGGCTTCTTATTTTTCGCTGTGGCCAAACCATTCTCTTAAAACCACTGTCATGGTCCATTATGTATTTTTTTATAGATAAATGTATGACTTAGCTCAGTGATGTATGCCAGAGCTCTTTGCTATCAGTATTCCTTGTCCAGTTGTACCTTACAGCTTGATGACGACTGTTACTGGCAGGTGCAATTGGTCAAGGATCTGATTCAAATTTACTCTTTAGTGTCCACACCCCTCTTACTCCCTTCAGTATTCCCAGAGGAAAGCTGAGAGCTTAACTAGTGCAAAGATCAAATTACCTTTTCCCTCTTCTCGCAGGAGGATAGATTTTCTCGCTCCGTGTAAGCAAAGCGAAGCAGTAAAGCTGGCACTTAGCTCATACTTTTCTACCTATTCTCTTAACTAAAGAAGAATACAGCTTTTCAGCTAACCAGTAGGCAGCCACCCTGTCCAGTGTGCAGTTACAAAGGCATTTGGAAAACCTAATGTTTAGCATGAGGGAAAATTGCAGAGTTTCAGTAAAGATGTAGATTCTGTTTGCATTGCACACTTCTGACCTCTGTTTGCATGATAGGAGTTTTAGGGCACACCCAAAGACACCAGTCCTGTTGTGCCTGACCAGTGGTTCCAAAAGCTGCCTGTGCCCAAGCCCACCTTCAGAAGTGTATGTACAGCTTTCTGGAGAATGGGAGCACGCTAAATTAACAACGTGAGGGCTCAGGGAGGGATTAGACGCTTTAGGCTATGTTTGCAAAGGAGCTTTGCAGAGTGTTGCCCCGACAAGTGCAGGTCACCTGGTGTAGCCTTCAGCCATACAGTGAAGCATGTAGGTTCCCAGTAAACTATGTGGGGAACCATCCCAGGTAGCTATATAAGATGTTATGGGATGTAGAAAGGATTTATTAAGAAGTAAGAAAAGTTTTTCCTGTTCCCTGGTTTGGAGTAAGAACATCCCCTCCCTCAGGGAAAATGCTACATGGTGACTGACATTCTCTCTTTCTCCTCCTGGCATCATAGTACCAGTCCTTGAAAGTAATCCCCTTCCTCTCAGGTGAGGGTTGTGCATGCTGTACTGTTGGATAGGATGCAGATGGACAGCTCAAAACAAGGAGGACTTAGGTCTGGCTGTATTTTGTGCGTTGTACTGGTCACACTAAGGTGATTGAAAATGCTTACCATGTTGTAGAAGAAAAAGGGAAGGAAGTGTTTAGTTTGCTACAACTTTGGTTCCAGACGACTGAGTAGAACCTGTACCTGGGAAATTTTGCACATATCCATGAGCTGTAGGGACTAAGGGATTTGATTTCACAAACATTAAATTGTAGATAAGGAGGGGTTTTGAATTAATCTTAGTTGCTCCTAAATGTTTTGCACATACTGTCTGGATCTGGGTTGTTTCTTTCTTTGTTGGGAGAGCTGAGCAAATGAGACCTCACTGCACAATCAAATAGCTGGTCGTGCTGTTGGGTAGTCTTTTCTGATTTGTATACCTGAGTGGTTAGAAGTCTGAGCATTTTTGCATTGCTTTTTTATATACCTGTGGATGGCATAGTTAAAATATCTTTTAGATACTACTTTATGATGATCACTCTGGGATTAATCTCATACCACAGGGTTGCTAGGTTTTGCTGCTAGGTAACTACTGCATCAGAGAGGTTTCAGCAAGATTGGGTATCTCTTAGGAATTGGAGGGTGATTCACACTGTGGCTGCAAGTCTGGGCTTCTGAAGAGGAGTGTGGGGGTTACTCAATTAGGAAAATGGTGGTTCGGTTAATGGAAAACAGTAGTTTCATACAGAACATCCAGGTCCTAAAAATGTCCCTTAATCTCTATGTAACAGTTTTAGAATGGAATTATGCTGCTTGCAACATTTTAAGGAGAACTGACTGGTTCTCCAGCAGAGATGATTGTCATATTCACCACTCCCAGTAGTAAATATTACATGAATAATTGAAGAAATTTCATAAATATGTAGATGAAAAGTACTGATTGTGTGAGGTTTTCTCCTGGGTCCTTATTAATTGTGAACCATCATGTTAACTGCTGCTGTTGATTCTGAGAAAGCAAAAGGATATTTGTTTGAAAATTAAATATTTGCTATAATTATGAAATGCATTATTTAACTGGTGGGATATTGACTTTGGCTTGTGTTCATGAGGAAAAGCTTCAGATGCCATTTTAAAGACTTTACTGTTGCACATCACTGATGTGTAAGTTTGCCACAAGACACAGCCCAAATGTGGTGCTAAAAATAAAAAAAGTCAGTCATATTTACGAATAATTCACACGAGTATTCTAAGATGTACTTTTTAAATAAGGACAAAGCAGATTGCATTTTTGGGATTCAGCAGTGCAGATAATCTAAAGCTGCTGTTCTTGAGAAATTGTACATTGTACCAAATGGAGCAACTCCAGCATATGCGTATGTCATGTAGATCATTTGGTGTTTTAGCAGCTGGGTGAATAAGAAATTATAAAACATATTTTCTGCATTCAATCCACATTACCACAGCTATTACAACAAAGCTGAGAATGTTTACAAGGAAAACTGCAAGTATAATTTTCCTGTATGAAGTCACATTCTGAATTCAAATCAGAATCTGTCAGAAGAGTGTGAAGACTTCTGATTCTGAGAGCCCTGTGGTCTTAATTTAGTTTTATGGCACTAACCACACCAAGGAAGATGTGATTTTTTTCACTGAAGGTTTGTTTTCATTGAGAAATAGAAGTCTTGCTTTTGTTCTTTGAACACTATAGGCTGGTGTAGGGAATTGGTCTTTCACATCTGGAAAGCAGCTTTGAACCAGGCAGATTTTTCTCTCCTGTAAATTGCTCTCTGTACAGAGTAACACAACGGTTCTGGAAATGTCAGTTCAAAGGAGTCTTATGAATCAGGACGTAAGAGGAAGCTATTGCAGCAGGAAATTGATGGTATCAGTTAGTCAAGACCAAACCTTTGCTTTCCCCATTGACAGAGCAGCATTTTTACCAAGTTCGGTTGGATTTTGCAGTGGGATGTCCTGGCACCCATTGAATTGAGCTACCATTGACAGCTGTGCACAGACACACCACTTTAAAAAAAATGCCTGTTGTGTCCAAGCCTGAGATTTTTTTCTATCTTTGGGGAAACCTGAATAAAGAACATTCAGAAGTATTTTGAAAGCAGACACTTATGTTTCCCAGTAAATTTCAAGCCCTTAAATAAACCCAAGCTGTGGTATGCCTTCAACCATTTGGTTCTATTCAAAGGCAGTTCAGTTCCTCAGACTTTATCCCTGACATCTCTACGTACATCTCGCTGCAGAGCCAAAGCCTCCAACTTATTTCTGTGGTAAGACCATATGGTGCAAGCCATGCACTATCAAGTAGCAAGCAAAATATCTGCATGAAGTTATGCAAGATGAATTAAGATTTCCTTCAAAATCAGTTCTTCCAGTTTTACCTGGTCATTTTAAGACTGAAAAAATGTATGCAACATATATTTAAATATTCAGTTTTTTATGTCTTAAAGGTACATCTTTTAAAACATATTTCTGCCTCGACTTTTTTTACCTGTTCTTAGTAATACAAACAATTGTTATTGCTGCAGAAATAATCAAAGACAAGGAAAATACTTCTCTTTGTGTTTTTGTGTGATTGTTCTGTTAGATGCCTGAGATGTCAGCCGATTCCTGTGCTGGATATAACTTCCTTAGTGTATTCTGTGTCTGCCACTTAGTGATGGAAGAGTGGCAGGTACTTTCTGTTTTCTTCAGTAGAGCTACTCACAGGATTAAAGTTGCTCACAAGTATAAGTGTTTGGCAGGCTTTAAATTTTTCCTCTATTACTTCAAGCAAGAAAAATGAAAGAGATTCTTCTTTCATTGTAGCTGCTGTTTTAAAACAATTGATGTAAGTAAAGGCACTGCATGGAAACTGTCATTTTTCCTTTTTAAAAAATTTTTGATACATCTCTGATATGACATTGACAATCCTCCTGCTACATTTTTGGCTGGAAGGTTTAAGTAAAGTGGATGCTTAAGAACAGCTCCCCTTGCTCTAAGTCAGGTGTTCTCTGCCATTGTATGCATTAGAAATCCTTTCCTTGGAGCAGAACTAGCAACACTGATGGCACAGAAGATATTTTGAGTCTCTCCAGGTGTAACATACAGCCTTTCTTCTCTGTAGTTACCTTTTCCAGCCCTTCTCCTGGCCTCAGTAATACCTTCTGGGCTTGTATGAGAAGGTAACAAGGTTATTATCTCAGGGCCACAGGGTTTCTTGAACTCCTTCCTCAGATCTCTGGTTAAGAAGCTAATATGTGGTGCCATGTGGTGGAAGATGATGAGGACGCTGTCCTGAACAGCTGTGTTAAGCCACAGTGCCAGACTCTCAAGGACAGTGCTGTTGTTACTTGTTTCTGCTAAGCCACAGTGCTAGACTCTCAGGGTCACTGCCTCGTTAACCTGTTTTTGTCTTAACAGTATCTCCCTCAGGTTTCATTAACCAGCTCCTTGCTGGCTGGTTCTGTTGAGTTGCACTGTCACTGTTAATAAGCACTGGGTCTGTAGCTTCTTTTCAGCTACTGTTCATGAATCTATCTGCCTTTCTTTGTGCTACTCCCAGTCATTTCCAGGTAAGCAAGCCAGTTCTCTTCCTCTTTGTCAGCTCTGTTTGAGGACAGTATTTTAATTTCTTCTGTTTTTTTCTGTACAATCTACCCCAAAACTATCATATTCTTTGATGGGAACATTCTGGTTTGGAAGTTGAGTTTGGTAAGTTAGCAGTCATATAGCTAAACATGATGTGTGATGTTAGAAACACTCTTCTGAAATGAGGTTGTCTTCTGAGTCACTGGTCATCTTGTGTCTATGAGCAAGTATGGGAAATTGTTATATGTCATCTTGTGCAAGTATGGAAAATTGTACCAAGTTATTCTCCATAATTTGGATGGTTCCACAAACGAATATGAGTCAAGTGTTGCATGTGTAGATGTGAATGTCCCATGTTGCCATTTACTTCAAATTGAACATTTATTAATCATTAAGTGCATTGTTTCAGATGCATTTTTCGTGTTAACTTCCTAGGGACAGGCCCAGGTAATAGCAAACAAGAATATAATTTTGGAAAAGCTGGAATGCCAGGGGAAGTGGCGAGCTGACTGGAGTGTTCTTAACGCACTGGTAGAGGGCATTGTGCAGCTGGAGTTGCAGGATTTCTGTGGAGAGAGGTGAAATGGAGGTCACGGCCATTTGCAGGGAAGTCAATGTGATGTTTTGCAAATTTTAGTCTATGCAATATAGCCAGATGCAATCTACTGTAATTACAGTCTGCCTGCCTAAAATTCTCATGTAGTTTAAATTAGATAGCAGTGATCTTAATTTCCTGTCCTAAATGGTTGTACAGGGTTGCTGTATTTCATCCCAGAGAGCTTTGCATTTCACTGGTGAGCAAAGCATAAATTGGTTGCAACTTACTTCATATGAAAGGTGCTCTGTAAGTGTATGTCTTCATTCTTGTTTGGTGCTAGCACCATGCCTGTGCCTGGCACTTTACAGACAAGTCAGAAGTGAAAGTTGTGTTCCCAAGAGGCCCCAGTTGAAATAGGTGACACGCAGATGTAGAGCAGAGATGTGATGTGACCACACGCCACTTACTGAGCAGTGACAATTGCTGCATGTCTTGTTAGTCCCACCTCTCCTGGGAGGGTTGGTGTGCTGAAAGGTGCATGGCAAAAGGAAAAGCGTGAAGGAGGGCGGTGCAAAGCAGCATGGTAACAGGGGGATAATGAAGGAATTTCAGGCAAGAAGAGGAGTCATGATGAGGAAGGGAGAGATGAAGCAGAGGGTAAACAGATGGCACCTGGGCTTTAGTGGGATGGTGGGATACAAGCAAAATGGAAGGAGATAGAGCTTAGAGGAGCAAAAGTGACAGACCCGTGCATGCCTTCAGACATGGCTCGTGAGTTGTTCAGAAAAGGACAGGAGCCAGGAGAGGGTGTGAAGCGAAGCAAGCACAGTTGGTGCAGTTGATTAATTTTACTGTAATATTCTGGCTTAATTAAAAAGACAGCAGAGTAGATGTTAACGAAGTGAGGAAGGAGGAGACTGCAGTAGCCAGACAGAGAATACAGCTTGCAGTGTTTTGCAGCTGTAGCCAAGTAGGATGGACTGATTGGGAAGATCTGGCAGGTCTTGATGGTAAGGCCTTACCATGAGCTGTTTAGATGTTAGTGTAGTTGTCAGATTGGGTGAGTTTCATTTGTTTGGCTAAATGTTTAGAGGCTGAAGACAGTTTGGTTTTTTTTCTGTGGATACACTTAGTTCATTCATTAGTTGTATCTCACTTCTATTACAGTAATGGCTTCTGGCTAGACATTGTCCTTCTGCTCTTCACTTACAATCTATTCCAAAATCTGCTGTATACGTAATAGCTTGTCATCTTTTCTGTTCATTTAGTTTTGCTGCCACTTCCTTTAAAATCAACTTTAAAGGATGCTTTAAAGATGAAAACAAAACCGCACTCTTGAGTTCTTAGTTAAAAGAAACGGTTGTTGTGCTATCTTGTAGTTACTTCATAAAAAGTATTTTAAAAGCCCCATCACTTGTGTGGTGCGGCAGTCACCTTGAAATTCTGCAGAGGTACATGGCAGTGAATGATCATAGTAATTCAAAGACTTCTGCTCCATTGTGTGGGGTCCTGCACTTGAGAAGAGATTCAGGATTTCCTTCCAGAAGATTGGGAATGGTGCATGCTCCTGCATTGCATCCTCTCCTACCTTGAACAGGGGAAGAGAGGGCAAGTTGCTGCTAGTACTGCGGTAGGAAGAAGAGAGTAACTTTCCTTTAGTTTATAGTGCATGTGCAAAGTTGCTGTGGAAGAAAGCAGTAAAATGACAGCTTTGGTAGCACTTGGGGTCTAAAGAGCAGTTTGTCACCTTCCCTCTTTCCATGATTTTATTTCTGAAAGGCATCTGGGGGAAGGGCTCAGAAGCTGAGGCAAAGAGGTAGGATGATGTTATGTTACTGTCAGGGGAGAGAAGCTGACTGCCTCGCGTTCAGATGTGAACCTGGGAGCCTGATGGTTGTAGACCATCAGTGGTGGGTTATGAGAGTGAAGAAAAATGGCTATTGGAAGGAAGAGGGGGATTTTCAGCTTATAAGGGAGAAGGGGATTGGATTAACAGGTGATTGCAATCACCTTGGAATCCAGTGGTGGATTTCTTTCCATCTGTGTCATTTGCATGTGTGACTGTCCTTTACTTAAATAGAAGTTACTCTTATCCTCAAGGATGGTAAGAGAAGGGAGCTTCTTTCCTAATAGGAAGGAGATAGGAGCTTACTTGATTAAGGATTTGCAAATGGAGTGTGATTGCAAAGTATTGGAGATAATGAGAGTAAAAATGTACATGTTAATACCAAAATTAATAACATTAGAAATACGGTAAGTGAGAAGGATTCTGTGAGAACGGTGAGCTGGAGCCCTGAGAGCTCTTCCAGTGGCTTACTGTGAGGCACTGGAAGAACCGTGACTTGTATGAGCAGTGAGACCTCCCAGCTCCATGTAGGTTGCTGAAACAGGTAAATGCTCCATGTCTCAGCAAATCAGCCCTGAGGTTGTGGCTCAGTAGCTTGCCAGGCTCCAGCAGTCCGTACAACATTGGACCCTTGACCTCTTTCAAAAGCATAATTACTTTCCAAAACAGGTTCAGAGCCTCGGAGAGAGTGAGCCTGCAGTGATTGTAGAAGTACAGATATTTTTCTATTGTCTAATATTTGGTCTCAACTACAAAATAGTTTGCTAGCTTTACAGTATGTGCCTGAGGCCTCATCTGCATGTCAAAATGGTTACAACTGGGAAATAATGTTACAATGCCACTATTCCCTGCTCAGGATGGCCAAGGAATACGGTTAAAATGCTTTGAGATTTGAGAATATTTTTCAAAGCATTTTAAACTGTTAATGCCTATCTCTGGAGAAAACAAATGTGAGCTGAATTGGTTCGTACTGTAGCAATTGTTCTGCTTGGTGTCTGTGTCCCATGTCACAGGCCTGTGCTCCTAGAGAGAGCAGCCTTTGTCGAAGGCTGTGTAGAACGTATCTTGTAGGGCATCAGAAGCCTCAGCAATAATCCCATCTGGATTTTGTTTTCAGTCCCCACTTTCTAGTCTCTCCTTTCTTTTTCTTCTCTAAGGTAGACAGCAGTGGCTGTAAGAGTGAGAGGCATGGTATAACATACACTTTGGTAGTGAATAACCCAAAACCTGCAACTTGGAGTGGACCACGTGTGTGTTGCAGAGCTGCTGGGCTGGGTGAGGAGCACTTCCTCCTTTATGGTTCCTCATTTTCCCATATGGAGCTCAGTGGGAGAAGAGATCTTGGCCCCATGGCCCTGAAGGCAGGCAGGCAGGGCTGCCAACCTGTGTTGGGGTCCAGCATGGTTAGGGTCCCTTGGCCTGGTGGGGCAGGTGGACCCAAGGCACATGCATACAGGTGCATTGTGGCACAGGAAGCGCGTGGGACTTAGAGAAAAGCTCATTACAGTTGTGGGGAGGGGGAGAACAGTAGAAGATGGGCTGCAAGGTTTGGGCCAAGCCAGAGTGTGAAGGGCCTTGCACATACCTGTGGGCAGAATGGCTGAGGAAGCGCAGCAAGGGACTCCGACCAACCGCAGCAGTGAAAAGAGAGCGGTCTGGTTAAAAACAGAGGAGAGGGGCTGAGCCAGGGCAAGGCTTGGCCAGGAGTGGGGAGGTTACATTTGTTATTAAAGTGGGCCACAGAGAATGACCAGAAAGGACAAGGTGCTTTATCTGTTGGGTTCCTGCAGGACATACCAAGACGTGTGAGCAGAATATGAGGTTGGCAAGTCAGAGTGATCTATCAGTCTTAACCTTTGTGTATGCAAACGAGTCGTAAACTTGAGGAAAGACTAATTGGATTTGAAAATTGATGTCAGTATGAGGGTTTTGAAGGGTGCCTAAGAATGTTTTGGTTTTGCAATCCAGTGACTGTTCTGAGAAACTGAAGATGTTGCTATCAACCAGAATGGTCCTTTGCTCCATGTCTCATTTCATTGGCATCGTGAGATTAATGCCTACATTTCTTCTGCTAAATTACTTTGTGACCTGCAGTTCTCTCTGCCTCTCCTCTGGCCCTTCTTTCTTTGCTTATTTTCTGTCTAACAGAAATTCTTACAAAATTCTTGGCTCCAGCAGCGCATGATATTTCATCCAGGAAATTTAGCCCTCGCTCTTGTCTGCCCATGGTGAATTTTGCTTCCCCAGCAAGAGGAGTCCCTAAAAGCTCATCTCAGTCCTTCAGTGTCCTAGTCCCACTGCCACACACAGTTTGCAATGTTGCAAATCCTGTTAGTTCTGGGGTTTGTCCTAGATGGAGAGTGTGGTGGGCTCTTTCACTAAGAGGCAAAGCAACAATTTTTTTTTGTTGCTTTCTCAAATACCAGATTCTTTGTGTAATTGACGCTGATGTGCCCAAGTTCTCTTTTGAGGAAGTGTATATAGCTGGCTTACTCATCTTCCTTTAAAATTTAGATCATATTATACTTTGTTTTAATTAAGTAATCATAATCTTTTTGTTTCTGTTTATTACTGTTTTTGATGCTGTAACACATGCTGGCTTCTTTCTTACTTGCCAAAAACCCCAAAGCTCAACCACTCTTACTCTGTAATCTCCTTGAGCTACTCATTTGTCTCTCCGTAGAAGCTTTAGAGTAATAAAAACACACAGATGGGACACTCTCCCAGGGAGTGAGTGCTATTGGCTCAGCTCACACCTTCCACAACAGCGGGTCTGAAGTGGGGAGCTTTGCAGTGTAACTGCTAGGCCAAAATCTTGTGCTGTCTCCTGTCAGTGGGTGAGGTAGTTTGTTGTCTCCTCTCACCTGAAAGGCTGCCATTCTCCAGCTGCTTGGAATCTATTCCTGGGAAAGGTCAGCTTGATACTGACTCAGATTTCAGACTCAACTTAAGGTGTGTCTTGGATTTTCCTCCAGCCCAAATTCAGGACCAGAGAGGTACTTATGGACATGGTGAAAAGTCAGTGCCATGTAACACAATCTGTGAAGGCTTCTCTTGAGCACTGTGGAAAGAGCTGCAACAGAACTTCTCGCTGAACATGGTGTATTCCCTTACACATCTGGCAGTGAACTACTTCTGGACAGTCTCTGTGTGATGAAATTCTATACCTATAAATGAAGGAGCATCAAGCAGTGAAGCATGCAGACTACTGGTGTAAACATCCATACATTCATAGCAGGTGCAGCAAACTCTGATCCCAACAGGAGCAGGCAGACATGACTTTCTCCTTGCTCTGCTAGTCACCCTAGTATTACCTGGGTGACACCTGCACTAACTTGCTGTCCCCTGACTCCTTTCTTGGACAGGCGCAGGGAAAAGAGACATGCTTACCAGCTGACATAAACTAGATTTAGGCTTACATCATCCAAACACTGAAAAAGCAGCAGACCCAAGCTACCTCAGTGTGTCCTTCTGGCCTCACGTGTGCACTGAACAGAAACACAACCAAAAAAGCCTTCAGTGCAGAGGCAATGGGCCACCAACCAGGTCATCTGCTGTCTTCTCTGAGAAGGGGGAGGTAGAAGCACTTAGATGCTGCTTCCCTATTCTCCCTCAATAATCTAGAAGGTGTTTTTTATCCTTTACTTGATTTTACTGTGAAGTGCATTCATAGCTGGTTTCTGCTGCCCTCAGTGACAAACAGTGGTACAGTGAGCAGTGCATGACTAACATAAGCATGTTCTATTTCTCTTTACAGGTAACCGTGCTGGTCCTTTTTGCCCTTGCATTCTTAACGTGTGTCGTATTTCTGGTAGTCTACAAGGTTTACAAGTATGATCATACCTGTCCAGAAGGATTTGTTTTCAAGGTAAATTGTCTATACGATCTAGAAAAACAGGAGAGTATGTCATATTCTCTGTCTTGTTTTCTGCATAACCTTGATGAAGTCACACTGTATTGCCTAGCAATTTGTGTTTGTTTTCACAGGTTAGTGTGCTTCCTGCTATGCTTCCCTCTTAATTTATAATTGAGGTTGTACTATTGCAGTTTTCATAATGTTATTTTGGTAATGCTTTTAACATTGAAACTATAGCAAAAATCTCAACACCAGTGTCCTTCAAACCTCCTTGTATCTGGGGTTGTCTGGACAAAGCCCTCGTTTATTGGGTTTTAGAGTTTAATGTTGCATGTTCCTCCAAATTCATGTGTATTAGGAAAGAAGAGAATGGTAAAACCTGGAGGAAAAAAAAAAATATTCTGGAATATGTGTCAAAGAAACAGTAGAGTGATATTCTTATTAAGAGAGCAGAGTTACCATAGGGATATTTTTGTAGAAAGAACTTTTTCTAGAACAGTGACCTCTGAGCCCTACTGTCACAGGCCCAGAGTGATGCCAAAAAAGGGAAAACACAATTATTGGAAAAAATGCTGGTGCTAAGCGAGAGGGAGGCTGGGGCTCACTTCACTGGGGCGAGATGGTAGTGCTGGCTCCTCAGCTGTGACCGGCACTGAAAGTCAGAAAGGTGACATCGATTTCTCACTTGTAAATTGAGCAGGGTTGAACTTGACTGTAGATGAGAAAGGTAGCAGTGATGATGGCATTCTTCCCTCTTTTAAGAATATTTAGTCACTGGGTACTCATTTGATTCATTACATATGATCTTCAAAAGGATTTAAGACAGAATGGCTGCCTCAGCTCTCCTTGATGATCCTGTTCAGGACTTCTGACTCTGTCATTTCAGGCACATAAATATCTTACAAAAATCTAATCCAAAGTTGTGATCGGTGAAGTCCTGCTGGATTAACATAGCTTCAAGTTTTAGGTTACTGCTTTCCCTTGGCTCAAGGGCAAAAGGTACTGTGGTTGGGATATTTGGCTGAAATTCAAGAGATCAAACTTTTGGTTCAGTTTTGTTTTGTTTCAGACAAGCACTGAAGCCCTGCTGTGCTCATCTCTCATGGGACCATAGCCTTTATTTTTCCCTAAGCTTTCTTTTGGCTTTGAGCAATTTGGGATATGGACTGTATGTTCCTACCAAGCCTATCTTGATGTGAGCCTGACTTGACAGGAATGGCAAGTTACATGCTCCTGTCACAAGTCTAGTAACAGTCTGCTGCTTCTGCTTCCTTTCATATCATGTTGTCCTCTCCTTTGAGTTGCAGCCTTCTGGCTTCTTTTGTCCTTTCTTCCTTGTGTTGCAGACATTTAAGGGGAGAACATTTTCTTACTTCATTCTTTCATTCAACTTTTCTTCTTCATTCAGTTACACTGTGAACAGAATCTGGTTGGCCCTCTCTCCTTAGGGCCCTGTGTTTGAAACAGAAGTTAGGCAGAACATCCCGTAGCTCCTGCTTTGTTCTTAAGGGACAGCACATGTGCAGGGCTGTGCTGCTCTTACTGCCTCCCAGCATTGGGGTTTGTGGAGGCTGTTTCTATAGAATCATAGAATGCGCTGGGTTGGAAGGCACCTTTAAAGGTCATCTAGTCCAACCCCCCTGCAGTGAGCAGGGACATCTTATCTAGATCAGGTTGCTCAGAGCCCCATCAAGCCTGACCTTCAATATGTCCAGGGATGGGGCCTCCACCACCTCTCTGGGCAACCTGTTGTAGTGTTCCATCACCCTCATAGTAAAGAACTACTTTCTAATGTATAATCTAAATCTAATATCTAATCTAAATCTCTCCTTCTCTAGTTTAAAACCATTGCCCCTTGTCCTATCACTACAAGCCCTTGTTAGAAATCCCTCTCCAGCTTTCTTATAGACCTCCTTCAGGTAGTGAAAGGCCACTATAAGGTCTCCCTGGAACCTTCTCCAGGTTGAATGATGGCATAATGCAGGAGACACGCTATCTTTGGCCACAACTCTTCAGAGTTTTATCGGTTAAACATGTTAGCAAATGACGCAGTGCCAATGTTGATGTGAATTTGTATTTGTTGCCTTTGCATCTTTTTGGGGAGAGTCCATAATATGTCATGGTGCAGCTTGGCAAAGATGTCCTATGAGAGATGAAGTCTGTCACCTTGTGAACAGTGTCTCTGGGGACGGGTTTTGTGTTCCAGGTGGACTCAACAACATTCTCTGGCCTGGATGTCCTTGGGCTTTGGATGCTGATGTGGTTTCATGGTTAAGGGCAGAGGTGTCCCCTGCCTCAGGAAGCCTGGTACTGTGGGAATCTCTGCATAAAGGCTGAGCAGCTGTGAGTCAGACTCGCTCTTCTCTGCTTTGATGCTCTCATACATGGAGCAGTTCCAAAGGTTTTGGTGTTCTGAGCCTTTCTGCTGTCCTATGCATCCAGGGCTTCAAGGTGTGCTTAAAAAGGTGCTTTCCCGTTGTGTAGCAATCTTAAACAGCTTGAGCCTCAATTTTGTGCTTGCTCAAGCTTTCTGACACAGCCCTGATGCTGTTGGTGCTCCTCTGAGGCAGTCTCTACTGGCTCTTGATGCAACTCACCAGAGTTTTCCTCAATGACCTGAGTGTGCATCCTGGGGGAATTTCTCCAGGGCCTCAGTATGCTCCAGACTGCATCTGTTACCTTTAGCTTTCGTTGCTAAGGCACCTGCGTTCTGTCAGACCCATGGGAAGTACTGCAAAGTAATTTCCATGCATTAAAGACACCACCATCGTATATTAGGCTTGGAATTACCAACCCAGCAAAGTTAACATGACAGAAGATACTGTTTGTTAGTGAGTGAATGCCACTGGGGTCTTTCTGGCAAAGGAACAAAAAGAGTCATACAACCAGACATAGATTGGCAACCAGGATTTTCTCTGGCACTGAAGGCCTTAACTTGTAATTAATTTCTGAAATAGAAGGGTTGTGAAAGAACCAAGAGACTGGCAACACACTCCAGAGCATTCCAGTTTCTCTTCAAGGCCTTCCTTGCTACTTCTCTCACCGGGGAACTGTGGAAACAAGTGAGGGATGGAGAGAAGTGTTCTGTGTAAGCTGAAGGTCTCGGGCAAGTGGCGGGATGAGAATCACACCAGTTCTCATTGCTCAGTCACTCTCGGGTGCTGCAGGGCTTGCCTTGATGAGGAACTAAGCATAGGGGGCTGTCCTTGGGCAGCACACAAGGAATAGTCAGTGAAAGGGGAGGTTTTTCCCATTGTTTCCAGAAGCTTGAAATCACAGGAGCAAAAACACAGTTGAGATGGAAACTGTGCTGTGTGTTTCTTTAGGTTCTTCTCTCAGATGTTGTGCGTGTTTGTGACTACAGAAAGCAACATTACTGAATCATCTTGCCTGTTACAAAGCAAATTGCTTCTAAAAGTGGCACAAGGTTCTGTGGCATTTTTTCAGATTGGCAGTAAACCTGGCTTGTCTTCCGCACTAATGATTGTATTTGCCTGAATTTCCCTGGCAGATTTCATTAGATCAATGGATCATGTTCCTTTCCCTGTTTTAAATATTTAGAATTGTGACTGCATCCCCTGACTGGGTGAAATAATCACTATGAAGATGTCTGTGTCTACGTACTCCTTAGTCATTTTATCACATCAGAAGTAGTGTCAGTTATCCCAGAAAAAGCATGGATAGTAGTTCCAGAAGATGGCACAGTTGATGTAGGTGAACATGCATATCAAATAACTCTACTCCAGATTACTGGATTATTTTTTAAAAAAAATCTAGGTGCTGGTCTTGCAGCTGGCATATATGATGATTATTGACCATGGGGAACCTCTGTTGACTTAAGAGTGCTGAACAGGGTGAAATCCCATCTGCTCTGTAGCACTGCTTCAGACAAAACCTGAGGGAAGATCTGCCCTGGATGCCACAGTGATAGAAGATCACAGGTAGAGGGAACCTGGGTGGAGGTGGTCACTGTGAGCACTGCTCTGAGTCTGACACACATGGAGGTTCCTGTGGCACAAGCAGGTTGAAGTTGAGGAGGTGTTGGCACCATGGGAGGGCAGTTAGTCCTGCGACAGCCAGGCTGCTTTCAGCAGGCAGATCTGCCATGAGGTTGCATTCATGGGCAGTAGGCAGGTTTGTAAGACTGCCTGCAGGCCTGTTGTTTTGGCAAGTCTTCCTTTTCTCTTTCATACCTTTTGATGCCTTTTTTCACTCTTAACTTTTTTTAGGATGCAAAATTTACTTTAAGACAAGATTGTCTGCTGGATCTTGCCCCAGCCATTTTGTGCTTTACGATTTAAACCATTTGGAACTGTTGCTACTGGTGCTTATTATGCCACTTCTCTTTTTTATTTTTCTTTTTCTGACAAGAAGAGTCAACCCAAAAGTAATCGTGGGCACATTTGAGATAGTGTCTTGTCCTAAACCCCATGACATTTCTGGATGTTTTATGCTCAGTAATTTCCAATATTCAGTTTTATTTGTGAAGTTCTGTGAGAACAGAAGCAGTTCAAAGTTGCCATACTGTGGTATTTTACATTTTAGTCTCCCAGAGCTTGAAGCAGGAGCTCTGAACAGCCAGTTATTTATTTTTTAAAATAGAGTAGAAGTGACTAAACTTATTTTTCCTCAAGCTGCAGCTACTAATAGCTTATGTTTTAGAGGGTCAATTCAGTCTCCCAGATGACTGCCACAGCACTTTTGAGGTATCAGGTGAGGCACTCTGGACTGCAAGATATGGCAGAGGACCTGCAGGGAGACCCATCACCTTCTGGAGCAAAACTGGGTGGAGGGATAGGTCACAGGAAACATCCAAGTCAGATTTTTCTTCAGTGCAGCCAGCTGCTCTGCAGGCTTTACTGCATGATTGCTGGGACAGTTGCTGGTTGATACCTGCTGACCAGCACACTGCATGTGCACCTTCACTTTGGTTTTAAAATGACAGCAAAGTTTGTATCCTGCTTGGTATTTAACTCTCTAAATTTGGGTATTTCACTTCTGAAAGCTCCAAGCATCTAGCAGTGTTGGGGTAGTGCTCTTGCACTTCTGGAAATTAAATCATGTAGCCCCACAGCTGCTGAGAGCTTTTTCAAAGTGCTGTTGGCTACCTCTTTCTGACAGTCAAGAGTGAGGTATGAGGTGTGTGTGTCCACACTTGCACACGAGCTTGGCCACCAACAGTGTTTTCCTTGAATGTCTTTTTACTGGGCTATAAAACTGCTCATACCTTGGCACCAATTACCTGTATTAATTTCTGTCCCTCAGACTGAAAACATGGTAGTAAAGTGCCCGAGGCTAATTTAACAGTAGGATATGGACATCTGTAACTGTAGACCAAGCAGTTGGAACTAGGTGGGGAGAAAAAAGCAGGCTTGATGGGGCTCTGAGCGGCCTGACCTAGGTAAAGATGTCCCTGCTTGTGTGGGGAGGTTGGACAAGATGACCTCTAGAGGTCCCTTCCCGCCTAAAACATTCTATGATTCTATGAAAATATGGCTGGGACTAGAGATTAAGTACTTGTAAAAATAATTCAAGGCAAGCATGTTTCTTGTATGTTAATTATCCTGGGGTATAAACCCAGTTTGGCCTTCCTGGCAGGTGCATGAGTAGTTTAAGGATTGGAGGGCAGAACGTTTTGAACACAGGAGGACAATGCTGTAGTTAATGAGTTGCTCTATGTTGCATCTTGACTCACAGAAACAGAATGCTGGCGTAGACTAAAAGAACAAGAAAAAATCCCCCTAGCCTACTTTTCGGGGAGGTGTGGGGGGAACGGGACAGGATGGGGAACATGACTCAATCTGTAATCTAAGTAATGGATTTTTCTTTTCAGAATAATCAATGCATTCCAGCTGGGTTGGAAAACTACTACTCTGAACAAGACTCCAGCGCTCGAGGGAAATTTTACACAGTCATAAACCACTACAACCTGGCCAAACAAACCATCACGCGCTCAGTGTCCCCCTGGATGACGGTACTGTCAGAAGAGAAACTGTCTGAGCAGGAGACTGAAGCTGCTGAGAAGTCAGCTTAGTACGATAAGCTAATGATTAAACGCTATGTCATTTGAAGGTAACTGAGGGACTTTAAGGAACTTTTCATTGAATATAATTCTGGATAATTTAGAGGTTACTCATGTTTATGGTGCAATTGCTTCTGTTTGCTGATACTGCTTTGCAAAAAAAAAACAAACAAAAACCAACAAAATTTGCTGCAGAACATTCATGGGCATAACCGAAGGTGCATATCAGCATTGCTTTAGAGCTTTGACACCATCTTCAATGTAAAAAAAAAAATATCCAATGTTAGGTATGTTCTTGCAGTTTATTGGATACTGACAGATTTCTTCACTGGATTTTCAGGGCTTGGACCTGAGATAAAATCATGTGTTCTGTTGTCTGAACTGATAGTTTATTTATTAAATTTTTTAAATTCTTTGTCATTTTTGCAAACTGAAACACCCCAGCCCATAACTAGAGTGATCTCTTGCGTAGCTGAAAGCTATCTTTAATGCTTAGTTTTGGCTCAAGCAAGAATGGTAGTCAGCATGGATGTCAAGGGCATAATGTAATGACTTGTGTGGAGAAAGAAACTGTCAGGTAGCATTTTTCTTATGTTTTCTTTACTGCTGTTTATTTGTAAGAAGTGATAATGAAGTTCTCTGCAACAAGGCATGCTCAATGTTTTATTATTGCTGTCAACAGGATTTAACTGCATTTCCACTGTGGCTTTAGCATCTTGGTGAGGATGTGCACTGAACCACAAACTAGATAGATGTTACGGGAAAAACACGGACAGTTTTAGTGATGGATGTTGAGGATAGTGTAAAAAAAATACAGTTTGGGATGTTCTAATGAGAAATGACATCTTGTGATCATACCTAAGCGTCAGAAAGCCTATTCACAGTAGATGTAGTCCACTATGTAATTTGTTGGATACAGCTGAGGGAGTAGTATGTCTAAATTTTCTCTTACTACATCAACATTTCCCCTTTTTATTAATTACAAAGAACTTTGCTGTTGGAGACTCTTTAAAACAGAGCATCACAAGTGAAACAATAGTGTTAGGTAACACAAGGGGCTGTCTTAAAGCTATGTGTGAAGGGGTGAAGAGTAGAACTGTTGATATATGGCTTGGGAGGGGAAAAGGTGTAGAGGAACATAGTATTGTGGATGCACGTTAAAGTTCCATTGTAATTACAAACTTATCTATTCTTTGTGTGAAACCATGTTTTTCATTTTTATTATAAATCTTAAATATATATTACAAAAATGACATCTTATTAATTTAACAGTTGGATAAAATAAGTGTGTGAAGCATCTGGGGCAAGCATTAACTTGAAAGGGACAAGGTGGAGTGGACATGTCAAAAGTTCTGGAGTTTTTTTTGGTAGAAATTACACAAACATGAAGGGAAAACATCAGTATGAACTGTTTCTGAAGACCTGTAGTGGAACAAACATGGTCAGCTCTACTTGTATTTTTCTCCAGTAGAATTGCTTTATCAACAGCCTTTTTACCAATACAGTAAAAATAACCATTATTACATAATTCTCTAGGTTGGATACAAAGTGTGCACTGTACAGTCTTATCTGTAAAAGTCTTTTTATTAAGTCATTCTGGTCTGTGGAATGCTTAAAAAGCAATAAGTTCTGTGCCAAATTTTTCTTTGCATTTAAAATTTTCAAGATACTCAAAAGGTACCATGTTTGCATTTTCTAACAGGCAGATCCTTTATTGAATGTAATGAATGCATATGTAACTTTTGACATTTTCACTCTGTGCAGAGTAAAGAATAAGGATGATGCTGCTTGTTGCATATTATGTATAGAAATGTACATTTCAGAAGAGAGAGCAAAACACGCATCTCATAGCAACATATTCAGAGGCCATTCAGGTTTTACAAGATGGAAAGATTTGTTCCCCAAGACTGTCCTGCATAGAAATGATTCATATGTCTCCTCCACTTAAATTTAAGACAATAAGAACTGATGAGAAACAAATTTATTTCTCTCTCATAACAATAAACATTAAAAGAGACTAAGCTTTACAATCTAGGAGAAACAGATTGCCTGTGCTTCTTGAAGTCAAACCAATTTTTTCCTCTGATTTAACAGGAGGGAGTTTGATTGTTAACTACAGTTGGTTTTGAGACTACTTTTGTTAACAAATTGCTCCCAATTTTAGTGCTTTGAAGAGTTTGCCTTTACTATTGTCTCTCCTTTGGCTTTGTTCCAACATCCCAGAACCCATGTTTCACTGCATAATCTGTTTGTGTTGTATTCTCTCTTTTCACCTAGAAGTAAAGCTCTTTAGTTGACTTCTTATCATTATTATTACTATTAAATCAACCTGATCTCTGACTCGAGTAGTTTCCAAGGATTAGAAGTAGAGGTCATACGTGTGCAAAGCGATGGCTGTGTACTGAAGTGGTATGATTAAATAAAAGCCTCAGACAGTGTAGATGCTTCTGCACAGCAGCAATTCTCTCTTGATCTGGTCTCACACTGGGAGCTGGACATTAAACATCACCCATGGGGGGGCAACAATGATGAAACCACTACAGGTTTCTCTCCTTCTGTTACCTGTGCTCCAGCTTGTTGCTTTCCTACCAGCTCCTTCAAAGGTTTCTATGTTCTTTGTGGGATTAAGGGTGGGTTTATATTCGATAAAGGGATTTAAAATGAATGCTATCAGCTCCCTCTCCACTAATGGATATATAGATGTTTATTTATCAGAAAATACTTCTGTCATAGCGGTATGAAAAAATGCATAAAATAGGTATGTCATAGACCCTGCTCCATTGAAAAAAATGCCAAAAAATGTTTTACAAACAAAGCATGTAGACAATATAATATTTTTAATTATCATACCAGTCCAGGAAAAGCAAGGAAAATGAACACATCACAAGGAAGAACAGGATCCATACTCTAAATCCAGCATTGTTTTTGATGGCCTGTGAGGAAAAGGTTATCTCCCATTACCATCACCAGTAAACATACAGTACAATTAATTTCAACATTGGCAACCGGGGGACAACTCTTCCCTCCCACAAAAGAACAAATAAAACTTGCCATTAATTTCAGGTGAATAAAAGTCAGGTTGGCTATACCTCGTTACGTTTATCACACAAATTTCTCTCAAAAATCTTGAAATCATTCATTGATGGGGGAAAAAAGTGCCAAAATCCCACACAATGGAAATGTACCGAAAACATGAAGAATATTTTAAGTTCCAAAGGTTAAATTGTGATGATTAGAAATTATCAGGCCTTTGTCATTCTAATAAGCATACTTAACTAAAAAAACCAAACAAAACCTAAAACTATTTCTAGAGGTTGATTTAACACTGTCAATCACATGTTTCAGTCTCAGAGCAAAGAGCAAGTATTTCTCTTTGACTTTCCTTCCCAAAATTGAGACCAACAGGGGACCTGTTTTTCTATCTCATTTTTCAGATTTACACAAAGAATGGATTTTTTTTCATGTGATACAAACATAAATGTGGGTGACTTATCACCTTTCTCTACTGTGTCTCAGTGTGGTTTAGGAAACTATGTTATACCTACAAATACAAAAAATGAAGTAAAAATAACTCCAGTTCATGCCATGTTTGATGCACTTTTCAAGAGAGCTGAGCAGTAGGTAACTCATCCTTGAGTTAGACATTCTCTCTGCTTTCAGGAGGGAGAAAAACAAAAGCAGCGAGCCATTTACTCGGTAGCCTAATTTAGGAACTCTTTTTATTGAAATCTCAGTTCCCAAAAGCAAACATTATTTCATTCTAATTAGTAAGACAATAGGATAGATTTGTTTGCTAGGAACATGTGAGATGCCTTCAGCATGGTAAAGAGACTCCGCTGCTAACGCTCAGCATTTAACCCCACTTTCAACAATTTCAGCACTTGTATCTTGTATTCATAGTTTGCAATTTCTCCCGACTCTTTTTTTTTTTTTTTTTTGTAAACACAGGTGACATTCATGTGTAAGACACTGGTGAGGCCAAGTAGATTTGTGCAGAGGGGTATAGCTGCTCAGTGGGGGTAGCCAGACAAGCAGTGCTGGCTGCTGGGAACCTCAGCTGAGCTGTAGAGCATTTCTCCAGTCATGCCCAGACACTCCAGCATGGGCTGCACCTGAGCTCCCACATGCTGCTGAAAGCAACACTTGGGCAACAATGAAAGTTAAGAGAAAGGAGTGAGATGACAGAACAACTCAGAGGTGTTACCTCTCTTATGTCTTCATTGCCTTCTTTGATATTCTCTGTTGCACCCACGACTAACTGATGGATATTGTCAATATCAGTTTCCTGTTCAAAGAATTTAGAAACAATGATAAGTGTTAGGTAAAAATACTTCCAAGGACTTAGGGAACAAGAGGAACTAAAAAATAAAATCTAGTATTATTAGCATCTTAGTTTCAGTTATGCCAAAGTATAAAGGTAATTAAGTTGTAATTTCTTTGCCTGTGATTTTAGGAGACTGAATGAAGATGGCCACGATCAAAAGAAAGTGCCTTGTTTATCTAGAATCAAATCTAACCTAATTTTTGCCATCTCTTTTGGAAGAGGTGCCACCATTTCCAGAAAAGATGCTATTAAATAACACCTTTGTCAGGACACTAATTCTGAGGCAGAGTGATCACTCTAATGCAGGAAGTTGCATTTTCCATTCCCAGTACATACTGGTAAGTAACAACAGTAAAGGGCTTGATTTTGCATTTGAAAACCAAACAAAAATATTTTACTTCACATTTGTGTCAAGAGATTCATTAATCTTATCTTCACATCCCACAAGAGCCAAATACCCCCAAGAAAATCTTCAAGCTGTATTTGCTACTGTAGTATTAAGTTACACTGACCTGCTGCAAGACTTTTTCAGTGAATATCTCTTGTAACCTGGAGATTTCCACCACTTTTCCTTCGATTTGTCTTGGCAAAGAACAGAAACACTCCATTAGAAACTAGTGGCACATCTCTTGCCCCTGCAGGTTCAGGTTCTCCAGCCCGGTAAGTGGGCTGTGCAAACGGCACAGCTCTTTGGTTACACAGCAACAGCCTCTGTTGATGCTCTGACAGGGCACTCTTGGAAGACAACCAGCCCACAGCGAAGCTCGGGGAAAGGCACCACCCAGAAATTCACACATGGCTCCTTCACTGTAAGAGCTTCACCTGCTTTTGCCTAATATAATAAAACCCATGGTGGACCCTAAATAAATTCTGACATACCCTTTTTGTATGCTCCTATGAAGTGTGGAATTTGCCACCTTGCCTAGTACCAGTAATCCAACAGTCAAGCTCTAGCTGGAGTTGGCCATTTGGGTGTTCTGCACAGTGAGTGGAGAGCAGGTGGCACCACTGCTGTGCCGTGAGGAGAGGTCTGGGCCCAGGGCCTGTGCCTGCCCCTCCTGCCTGCTGCCCGTGTGCCCAGCCAGCAGGGCCTGAATAGGAACTGCTCTTTCAAAACTTAGGTAAGTGAGACACAATGTAAACGTTCCAAATTTAACCGGTACTATTTTGGATAGTTTGGGTGTTGCTCAGAACTGCTCTTTACACCGTGGGGACACCACAGTGTGTAAACTCATTCAGTTCATTTCTCTGGTGCTCCTCTTTGAGCCTCCTCCTCCTCCCACATGACACTCCCACAGCCATGTGTCCTGCAGCAGATGCTCTGCATGGGGCTGGGCGGGTTACCCAGCAAACGCAGTAGTCTGTCAAGGAACAGAAAACTGTACCTGACTTCATCAAAGAGATTATTCATTTCGCCAACAAGTCTCTGGTTCTCCTGTTCAAACTGGAAGAAAGTAAGAAGGAAATAATGAGTTCACAGGCTTGGACTCAAGGAATGTTCTTCAACCCTCCACCCTGATCAACCAACTTCCCCCCCACCCTGAAATCTCTTTACAGCATGTCTCAGCTAAAAAGATCTTCAAGAAATACTAAAACTGTCCTAAATGAACAATATGGATCTGCTCATTTATAGCCAGTGTAATATTTGTCATTCTCCTGTTAATGAAACGAACCCCAAAATAACTTGAAGAATTTGTTCAAGTTACTCTGCAGTAAGGAAAAAAACACAGTGGATTAAATCTGTCCTTTTTTATTATTTTAGAAATTTGAGGGGGGAAAGCTTTCATGCTTGTGAAAACCAGAGATTCTCTTCATGACACTTTTGCAATGCCTTTCACATTAGTCATGTACTGCCCATAGCATGAAGTTGAGAGCTTTCAGATTATGCTACAATATGAAATATTTTCTCATCCAGCACTTCATACTTCACAAATCCATTGGCTTCAGTTGTTCCAGCAGACCTCTTCCATTTAAAACTCAGGAGTAATCAATGATACATTTAAATACACTTTCAGCATTACATTTTTCAAATACAAGCACAAAGAGAAGACTTATATAGGAAAATAAACTTTGACTTTTCAGATGCACTTGATGGGCAGCTCGTTTGGGATTCATTACAGAACAAGTGATCATGCAGCAAGTACAATGACATAATTTGCTGAAACTAATTCTGCACAGCCAAAATACAGCTGAGAGAGGCATCCCGTGTCCTGGTGGAGCTCACTGGAGGCCACATGGTAAGGACTGTGTAAGAAAGAACCTGCAGGGACATAATCAAGCTGGGAGTTTGAAGGTACCCAAGTGAGTTTCATCCAGTTGCCTGGCAGCTAGCTACAGGTGGTTAAAAGCCTGGGGAGCCTGCACCATGCAGGTCCCTGCCCCACACCCACCTGGGGACCTCTGTGGCCTGCACCAGCCAAGAGGCTCCTGCTGTCAAGGCCAGCAGAGCACCTTGCATCAGAACGGGTCACAGGTCACAGGAGGGAGGGGAAGCTTTTTCCAAGGTATCCTGCCAATCAATTCTACATGGCCAAAGCCTGAGTAACAGCTGGACCTTTGTGGTATAGACACAACTGCCAGGGACTCTGCAGTTTTCTCACAAAGCTGAGAAAGATCTGGCCTATGTGGTTCTACAGAAACAGCACATGGGACATGTTCCTACTGAAAACATTACCTGCAGCAGTGCCAGTACCAGAGAACAGGATTTGGAATGCAAAGAATTTGACACAGGAGCTGAGCAAGACAGCAAGGCCTGTTCTAGTCCAGTTAATCTCCTTATTTTAAACTAGCCTACATAACACACTGGAATTTTGGCATAATTCAATCACGTTACATGAGCAGTAAGAGCACAGCAGTCCTCTCAGCCACCTTGCAAGGTCTCGTCATTCTTGTTGAGACCGAGCAGTGCTTTGTCAAAGATAAAAACACCAACAGAGTAGCACCTGCTTGCAGGTCAGACTGGGTTTCCAGTTGGTGCAATAGGAGCTGTCCGAGCATATGCCCAATGCTTAAGCTTGCAAGGAAAGGAGGTGTTGCCTAGAGAAGGTAGTACTGCAAAACAACTGTCATTTTGTGGAAAAAAAAGCAAAAGGAGAAGGGGGGGGGGGGGGGGAAGTCTGAACAACAGAAAATTAAAGTGAGGGTCGTGTTACACCAGTGAAGGGCAATCTGGTGCTTTGCTTATAGAGCAGTGCTACCAGAAGAGCTGAAAATGTAGCACTTAGTATTTCAAAGTAGCTTAAAACAGCATCGCAGTTCATGAATGCAACATGAAAATCAGTGGCTATAATCTGACCTACAATCCATCTGACCCATAGCTTCTTTCACAAAACCTGGCTGTAGGAGTACGTAAACGTTACATTTTATACTGCTACATTTGGTGATGACCTTCGGCTCACCACTGTGACCCCCACCCTGCCCCAGTCACACCACCAGCATCACTATCCCACGTCTTTTAAGATCCTATACAGCTTGTGCAACTCCTTGTGCACGTTGCTGCAGTGCTGATGTACACATCCCTTGAGATGGTCCAGAATGTCCCGGCTGAAACTTCTGCCACATCAAGTACTTTCATAATACTAACACAGAGAGGAAAACACGTACATACTACTCAGGGTGAAGCAAAACATCTCGTGCAACCACTGAGGAGTTTGTCCTGCTCCTCTCTCTCCCCACACAATGCTAAGCAAGTGCTGCTGCTCATGTGATTTCAGACCATGACAGTTGAGCTCTCTAATCACTTTTTCCTCCTGAGTTTTCTGGTAGATTAGCGAACTGAATCCCACCACAGGAGCAGGTGGCAGGACTGGTTTAAGGGAGAGTGGGTAACCAGAACTGAGCAAGGCTTCTGCACTGCCACAGGCCAGTGCAGGAAAGCAAGCACACAAGACAAGGCAAGTCATCTTTCGTACCCGTCACCTGCATTCCTCCCGTTCTCACATCCCACACCATCGTCACTGTTCCCCACACTTTGTGCTATAACATTTTTCATCTTGCTTCAGGCCCATCAGGATCCCAGACAAAAGGTACCTGAGTCTCTGTCAACAGCCAATTAAATGTCAACCCACATAACTTAGGGAGACACGGCTACTGAGGTAAAGATCTGAAATTTGTAGGTCCAATGTGGCAGAAGTGAACGTGAAATAACAGGTATGTTTAAAGAGGGGTAACAATGAATCTCATAGAAAAAGGTTTAGTCTTCTGACATAGGCAATTTATGCCGTGAAGAATAATTAAAAATGATTTTTTATTTCTTTTAAAACAAGTTTATTTTGTACTAAAGGTTCACTCCCTACCTAATTAACCAAGGAGAGAAAGTTTTTCTTGCCCAAGGACTCCAGGGTCAAGGAAGACAGATAAGCAGAGCTGTTGGGCACTGCCACCTTCACTCTGAGGCCTTAGGGAAGGAGAGCTCAGCCCCATGGGTCGAGGGGGAACAGAGAGGAACATACTGCACAGCTCCCTGAAGTCCCGCTGATTTCCACACTAAAGGTCCAAGAGTTTTGTAAAATAAAGTATCAATGTTGCAATATATTCAAATGTCATTGCCACTGCTGGCTGTAGTGTCTCCTACAGAGCAGAGCATTTGTTGAAATGTAATGGACTAATATCGTGGTATTTACTTCACAGCAGTGGGTGGTTAAAGGTGTTCCATCATTGTGCTCCTCTACATTCACACCACTGTATGTCTCTGGTTTTAGCAGAGTCACCTCAGAACCAAGCCATGGAACAGAGCCATGAAATAGAGCCATGAAATTTCACAGTGAGTTGACTGGTTGGTCCTTCAGTGACTAGATGGGGCCAGCAAACTGTAATTGTTTTTCTGACTTCTGTAAGGATAAGTATTTCTGCACAAATACACGACATCAAAAGTTCCCTATTTTGCTGCCTTAGTAAAACTGAGAAAACTAATTTAGAAGGCAAATTTTCAATAAAGAAACAGTAATGATTTTAATCCCTTACAAATAGCACAAATCCACTTGAGACGGTATTCTTTAAAAGTCCCTTTGATATTTAAAACCCTCCACTGGCATGGATTGCCTTTTAATCTGCTGAATGAGCTCTGCCATTTCAAGTTGTGGCTGAGGGAGGCTGGTGCAGAAAGGAGCAGGATGGGCTGATGCTGGCAACTGAACCAATGGCCAGAGCACAGGACACACCATGTGCCAGCAGGTCACAACGGGACTGACAGGGTGGGAACATACACCCTACTCCAGCCATCACTGCAGCTCAGGGATTTATGGCTTATTAAAGCAGCCTCTTCTATGACTGGTAACAGAGTATTTCACTAAGTACAGCATAAAGTGACAAACTGCTTAAGATATGCTTAAAAATCTAATGATAGAAAAAGTATTCACAGTTCTGTTTTTGTTATCCCATGAGATATGTCATTATATGTACTGTACCTGAATATAAAGACAAAAACAAATAGAAATGATAAAGGCAGGGAAAATCAGATATTTTCACAACTCAGCAGAGCCAGATTTTTTCCCACTCAGTACAACCACAAGACATCTGCTCACAATAACTATAAAAACCATTAATATACCTGTTCTTGGGGTTATAAACTGAAATTTATTGTGCTAATCATACAATAGTCTGCAACCATTTTGAACAATGTAAAGCTCTCTCCTGGGGGTAAAATAGTGATAGAAATTGCAGCTGTAGCAATATGACTGGACTTTAAGTCATGATTTCACCCACAGAAGGGATCATGGAACCATGATTGAGAATTACTAAAGACGATTTAACACAACACACCCCAATTTAAAACTAACACAGCAGTTTCTACTCTGTAACTTGTCCTCTTCTGGGAGCTGCTAGGTTTTCTGACTAACTTAAATGCAGTTAGCCCGTGCTTCACAAATTAAGTGTTCAAAAAGTAGAAATTAACTTCTCTGTAACAGCAAACATAACAGAGAGAGGAAATAATTATCTGTCCTTTGAATGAATAAACTCGCTAAACCTGTGAGGGTTTGTTACATGTTTGTAAAGACCCTTTGATTCCTGGGTAAAAAGCACAATCAGGTCATTAAATATTGCCAAGTTAGTATGAAGGATTTCTGTGAGTAATTAAAAAAGCCATGAACATTCAAATACTCATATTGTTTCCTAATTAAACATATATCCACTGACTTTGAAATCTATTAGGAATGAAATTATACCATATCCAAATTTTATTCAAAGACCAACTTTCGGCTCTAAGTTTCCTCAAAAATGCATTAAAAGAGCAGTTTTACTGTGGAACAGTCACCATATACCTCCCTAGCCTTTGTAAATTACCTAGTGTCCATAAACCAAAAAAAAGCCCCAAAATAATCACATTAGCTCCACAGAACAGAGCCATGTTCAGAGCATCAACCCATCAGTGGCTGCTATAACTGGAAACAATCAGCTCACTTTCTATTTGACAAATGTCATGAATCTCACTCAGTTTTCTTTTAAATCATGATAAATGTCAACTCCTTCCAAGGCATAACGTGGAAGTAACTGATGCTTATTAATTTTTAGGAGCATAGACTCATAGTGTGAGGAGCAGCTATGACAGAGACAGCCCTGACCACTGGTGGTCCTACTGTCATCCTGCAGTGACAGCAGGAGAGACCAGCTCTGGGTGAGATCAGAACCACAGCAAGATTCAACAGGAGATTCAGACCTCCAGCTCAGAACCAGCTTTCTGCAAAACTCTGAATAAATTATAAGCAGAGAGGAGGCTGTTCTAGCAGTAATGTTATATGCTTTTTTCAATTCTAGTTTCCTAGTATCAGTGCTGAAACAGAAGTACTGAGAGTACATAACACAAATTTTAAATGAAAATTCACACATGGAAATTTAAGAATAAATTACAAGAGTAATAATATTTCAGTGTGCTAACATATATAGGACTTCCAAGTATGTTATTTTTATTTTGGTAGCATTTTGATCTTCTACTTCTTTAAACAGATGAGTAAATTTGCTCTCTTTTCCTACAGAGCAGACTGATGAAGTTGAGATCCAAAGTTACCAGCACAAGTCATTTTTCTAGGCTTAATCATGGCACTGACATTGAGGCACTGTTACATACTATACATTCTCTTGCAAACTATAGGCAGAACTGTGTAAGCTAAAAATAAGGACATTATAGTCTAAGCAATTTGTCTATTTGGACCATCAGTGTTATTTTTATACCACTTTTCACAGGAAGTGCAACTCCTGAAAGCACAACAGAAGTAAATCAGTGTGAAAGAACCAGTAAAAGTTTAAAAAATATGTAATTATAATTTAAAACAAGCATAGTGCACAAAAGCTCTGAATGGGTGAAAGAATATAAGTGGGTTTTTAAAAAAAGTCTGTTGGTCCTTCCCTAGGATGGGCTGTCTGAACACCTAATAAAGCACAGTTTAGGACTGGCAATTTAAGAGTCTAGAAATCCTTCAAAGCATTAAACAAAAACACAGATTTTTCTCCTACTTAGGCCTGGAATCACTCTCCCTCACAAGTCAATAAAGAGAAGTTATTCCACAGAAAAATTCAAATCCTATGTGGGCAAAAATGAGCATTTTAAGATGTTTATCTTCTGTCAGTCTTGAGAACAGAAATGAAATAAACCTCACAGAGTTTGGCAACTTACCTAAGTTGTGAGGTATCTGGGGCCTTACTCTAAAAAGCATAAAAGGATTTAGTGCAAAAGAAATGTATTTATTCCCAGAGTGCCATGGCAAGGGATGTAACATCTTTAAAGCTGTGTATGAGGCCTACAAAAAGCAATCCAACATTTAGCAGTCAGTTATTAGTAAGCCCTGTCAGAGGCATCACCTCTGATACTTGTTTCCTCCTGATCCTCCAGGAGCTTACAGCAAGGGCACTAATAATATTGTGCCCAGGCACAGATGAATGAAAATAGGTGAAGAATTCTCTTTAAAAAGAAAACAGAAAGCAGCAGCAAGCCTTTAGGTGTCAGACGGGCACTCAGGGATGGTATGAGAGCATCAAGAGCAGCCTGTGAAGAACATTTTTTCTTTGACAAACTAAACCATAATTATGTGCAACCTACTCATCTCTGACGGGAAGTGTGATGCTGATTCGTTTTGGGAACGTCTCTAATCACTGCCAAGGAAGCTTCACATATTCACACTGCAGCAGCCCTTCCCTTAGTACAGCTCACCATTTTGAGAACTGCACATCTACTGACTAGTTATAGATCAGCTTTTCTTTCTTTATATAAACAAGGCAATGTGTGCTAATGTAGAGAGGTTTTCCAAGAATTTTGAGCCATGTTCAAAATGACAAATTTTAGGAGTATCAAAAACTCTTAACAGGTTGTCAGCAATCATGCCTACGTCAGAAATTTTGCACTCTACCAGTTCAGCTATATACGGAATTGGATCAAACAATACATAAATGTGCTGAAAACAGGGAAATGCAGAAAAGGTAAAATTAGTTAGATTCTGCTGCGACAGAAAACTTGTAGCCATTCCTTCCAGTAAACCAATCTGATTTTGATAATCTAAAAAATAAAATAAAATAAAATAAAATAAAGTATAACTTCATAGTTATACTTAAATAGTATAACTATTTAAGGTGTGTTCTAGAAATAGTTCAAGTGAAAAACTGCCAACACTTCATTCTTTCAAAAGTTCCATATTGCTTTTTCTGATGTTGCCTTAACTTCTTTTGTTTCCTGAATAAAAAAAGCAATTAATAATTGTAATTTTCAAAACAATTCTAATTCCAACTGTTAAAAAATAGTTGTTACTAATTTCATAGCTCCACGTAAGCATTCTGTAGTGATTTTAAGTATTAATGGCTACTAGAAGAACCAGGAAGCCATACACAAAAGATGTATCTTGCATAAAATGAAAGTTGAAAATGAATTTGTGTGAATCTGTGCTTTTTTAACACATATGAATACAGCAGAAAATATAATAAAATGGAGAATAAGACACAAGACCTACTTACCATTTGTATTTCTTCAGGTGACAGCTCATCTTCGCCTTTGCCGTCCCCCCATAATCCAATGTTATTTTGTGCCTCAGGCAGATTCCTGTCTGTAAAAGAACCATCACACACTTGAGACAACACAGGACACAGTAAAGTGAAAATAATTTTTTATCCATTCCAGAATGCTGATAAAATTGTTATATCTCATTTGTCATTAACTGAGATTCACCCTCTGTGTACAGCACAAAAATACACCAATAACCTTTAACTTCTAAACTGGAACAAAAGTCTATGCGTATGTTTAATTTTGTGAACTACGAGGAGTTGCACCCATGTATTGACAGTGAAGGATGTAAAACAACTCCACAAAGCACTGAGACTTGTTAGGGCACAAAACACTGCAGCATTTGTCTTTTAACAGAAGAAAACACACAATTTTCAAAATGACAGTCTCTATGCAAACCATTATCTTCCAATGAGGCTTGACAGAACCTCCAGCTCCTCATTCCAAAAAGTAAAAACAGAACCTCAAAGACATTTTGAGCAAAGTTCATAGGACAAAGTCGATTCCCTCATGCTGTTCAAGCTGTGAATTACAGTGCAAAGCCTACAGCAGGTGGTGCAAGGGGCCTCCCTGTGTGTCACAGGAACCAGATCTAATCCCACAAACTAACCCTTACTAACACCAGAGCTGCTTTATTGACTTCAATAGTCCCTCCCCTTTGATTAAAGCTAATCATCTGCATAAACCTTAGCAGGAGCCACACATAAAAGATCTTAAGCAGCTATTTCTGGAATAGTTGCTTCTGGAAGACTTATTTTTAGGCTTAATTATATACTTCTGATTATAGATGAGGAAGTTAGAATGGGGAAAAAAAAAGAAACTATGCTACAGGAACCTACTGTTTCTGAAGCTGTTCTAGCATCGGTGTTTCAAATTCTAATGATAAGGCTGATAAAGCTGCTCTCTGGAGAAGACCTCTCCTCTCCCCACTGGCTCTGACATTTTTACAAGACCCAAAAGAGAGATCTGCGTCACCCCACAATGGATCAAAGCCAAACCTGCTTTAACTTATCAGATGTGGTTTGCAAATTGAAATACAGATTTAGTTTTTACCATTTCATAGATTTCAGACTTCTTATTTATGTCAATTTTTTCAGATATTTGTAAGTATTTTTGTTTGTTGTAACCTTCTAAACCTGATGTTTTCCAATTGCATATGCAGCACTGATGCATCATCCAGACACTGACTTGTCTTGGGAAGCCTCTGAACTGAGGAGTCCTATTTATAAACAAATATATGAAAAGGACTACAAGAGCAAGTTTTCTGCTTTATCCTTCATTATAATATTTGTGAAAACCCTTGAAAAGTAAATATTATAGAGTCTTGTTTTGTATGTCTCCTTTATAAATGTGTATTTTGTTTCCTAACAACCAAACCAGGACATACAAACAATGACAATGTTATAAATGAAGGATGTGGATAAGAAATACAGTAAATTTAAAAACAA
>VYZX01013382.1:15839-38713 GCA_013401335.1 Brachypteracias leptosomus
CACTTTAAGATGAGATAGGAACAGGGTCCTGGACTCAGCTTAAAGGGTAGTGTTGTGCTGTGCTGTTTAAGAGCAGAGGCAATGCCATAAACATGAAGAAAGGAGGAAGACACAGTGTTAAACATAAACCACACCAGTTGTTATAGGCTATGCTGCAGTAATCTGATCTGATAGGAAAAAAAAATAAAGGGATGAAGGGAGATAAGAAATGTTTACATACCAGGGAGGGAATACCGGACATCTTTTGTTCAAATGTATATGGATACAAGTGATCTCAGATCTGCTATTACATGTATGTCAGTCAGTCCAAGAATGAGGAATCCAGGGGAAAAAAGCAGTTATAAATCAGTTCTCTACAGTCAAGGACTATTCTCCATGTATAGTCACCTCCTTGCCAACATGAAGATGTCAATCCAAACTGTGCATAGTCAAAGCTAAGTGAACAGCAAACTTTGAACTCCTCCCCACCTTTTTTTCTTTCCATATTAAAATCCTATTTATGATACTACTCAAAGTACAACTCAACCTGTGTCAAAAGGAATGTACATCTTAGAAAAAGCAATATCCATACCTTATTTGTGTATTCTTTTCTGAGTCCATGATAAGTAAGGATTAAAGATTGCCAGGCACATAGGACATGGGAACCACTAGCAAGTATTTTTATTTTTCAGTGGAAAGCTGAAAGATTACCTGGATATTTGCTAAAAATAAAAAAAAATATATTAAAGCTTGAATAATCAATCTTAAAAACACCAAATTAGCTCAGCTCGATGTGTTTCATGTGTTCAAAGAGATGTGTTGTAATACAATGAAAATAATGACACTGTATTAGCATCAATGGTTCCTCTACAGTGTGACCAAAGCCATGTCTACAGAGAAGCAGAACAGTCCTCCTCCAGAGACAAGAATATTTGTCAGTTTTGACCAGGAAAGGGAATAATTTCCACCTATGCCCTAGAAAGTTCTAGCTTTGGATAATGCATCCTGGGTTACAGATGAAATGTTTCAAGGATCCCATTAAATGTTGGCAACCTTTCTGTGTCCCCAAGACACTTTTCAAGAGTTTGGATTGTCTATCCAGAAGGAGGCGGGGGGGCATGCAAGCCTGGAGACTTTCAAGCCATTTCTCTTTTTCTTCCACAGCATGACTGAGGGATTAACAGGTTACATCCCTGTCTCATGTTCTTAGTGCCCATTTATAGATTATAGGTATTGCACAGGAACTTGCCTAATCCTTTTTTGAGGGCCTACTGGTACTGCTTGCCTTCTCACTCTCTCCTGGCAGTTCCAGAATTTCACTGTGTTCACTGTAAGTTAATACCTTTTTATCTGATGTAAGGTGATCTATGAGTTTCACTGAGTGCACCCTAGCTCTAGTATTGTGAGATTTACTGAACAGCATGCTCAAATCCAAGTCATCCACCACCTTTATGATTTTGTAAACATGTCTTATCATCTCTTGGCCTTCTCCTCTCTACACCACTCTCCCCATCCTTTTAGCACCTCCTGCTAAGATTGCTGCTCTGCCAACCTAAGCATTTCGCTTTCCCTTCTCTTGTGAGGTGTGCTTTCCAACTACTTCACACACTTTTCAGGCTTCAGAGACCAGCTCTGCACAGAGCATTGCAAGGTTTTATGAGGTGGAAAACAATGCCCTTTGACATCAGGATCCTTCCTGTAGTTGCCCAACATCTTGTTAGATTTTTTGAGCAGCCAGGAGGATTTACTGAACTAAAGTAAAGGAGAGGACAAAGTTGTATCCAGAGACTTCAGGACTTTGGCTGCAGAGAATTGGTCAGCAGAGAGAGTGTTCACCAAGCTGCTGAAAGCCCTGGCTAACGTATCCAAGGGCAAAAATAGTGGCTTATGCCAAGTGTTTGTGTACAATGAGGTAATAGCTTTGAGAGGGAGAAGAAACTGGTACCAGCTCCTATTCTGCATCTTGGTAGCCCAAAAGCTAACAAGTTGCTTGTTTTGCTGTCTCTTCTGAAAAGGAGAGGTGGCCTGAACAAAGGGTCACCACTCAGGATGAGCTACGCTTTTTGTGGATTGCATTTATTGGCTCAGATTGAAATATTTTAAGGTGAAAAATACAAAGGAAAAATAGATGCTTCAATCTTTAAATTTTTTTTTATTTCTTCAGTGTTGAAACAACATATGTTTTCCAGCACAGTTCTCAGATAGCTAGCCACCTGGCTCACATGCACAGGGTGAGTTGTCAGTGTCTGGCAATGTCCTGATGGATGACCTATTAGTGGTCAGAGATCGGAGACTTGGTGTTCATGCTATGAGATTGCTCACAACCAGAGGTCCCAGCCTCCCATGAAGAACCACAGTCGCCACTTCTCCACTGCCTCCTAGCTAGTTAGTTATGAAAGCAGAGTATCACAAAACCCCTGAACTCCCATTCAAACCACTGAAGTGCACTTTTTCTAAGAGCAGATTTTCATTCAAAAACATGTCCCAGAAAACAGCAAACCACTTCTAGTAGAACTACCAAAATGCTGATTATGGTAAGTATTCCCTTCAGGAATGACCCTTTCACTGGAGTTTCTTCATGAGACCCAAGAAATCAGAGGATTTCACTTACAATTCGCTGTGGGGGTAACACTGTTTGTTAAATTTTGTGGTTATATGAAGCCCAACTCATATTCTAATTCATCATTCACATATTTTAAAAATCTATGTCTAACCAAAGCGCCCCCATTGCAAGTGCACCTCAGGAAAGAGAGCTAATAATCTGACATAATTCATGTAGTGAGGACCCGACACCTCCAGCCATTCTTTTCAAGTGCTGTTGGCATTAGTTAATATTTTCCACCTTTACTTTAGGTAATTTCCTAGTTTTCTATAGACAAGAAAAACATTTCAATAATGACATCCACAGCTTCAAACCACTACTTAGCACACAATGAACTAATTTAAACCAAGTCAATTTGATTCCAATTTTCCACTGTGAAACAAATGCTTTTGCCAAAGCCAAAAGCTGGATGTAAAGAACAGTAGCATGTGAGCACATTCCTAGTTCTAGGTGTAAATCGTGCCTATGTAGTACTACATTTCCAAAAACATTAAGAATAAAGTAAGAAAATAAATGAATTTACAGGCTTAACAACACTGTATTTGCCATTTCATTCCAGGTCACTTCACAGTTGTAAAATTTTGCTTTTTGTAAAGTTTTATTTGTTTGTTTTGGTGGTGAAAGGAAGGTTCAGTAATTGTTTATTTTGTTTGTTGTGAAAATGTGGTTTTGTACTAAAATGTTTGTAATACGTTAATGAAAATATCAATCTCCACAAGATAAGCTGATGAAATTTAACCTTTAAAATAAACTATTGTGTAAAAAATAGCATCTTTTTTTTGTACTACAATGCATTTTACTCATACTGAAGCAATGATGACTGCAGTACCTAAGAAGACCCATGTCTGCAAAAGGTGTGAGTCCTCTGAGCAACATATACATTAATGTATGTGCATTTCAAGCTTTTGTATACTTTTTATCACCACACAGCATCAAAGGCAGGGTTTAGATCTATTAACAAAGCTGAAATACACAACAGTATTTCTCTAATGCTGCCACATGTGGCTCACAATAAGACTGTAATAACAGGCTCTTAATTCAAAAGAAGTCATAGATTTTTAAGTCGTAGATTACAGAGAGCACTTTCTAACACAACTGTCATGTCTTAACAAAAAAGAAGTGCTAGCTTAGGAAAACTATGCTTTCAAGTCATTACTGGTGGACAAGGATGTTCTCTATGCTGTGCTTCGGGAAATACTCAAACCGCTCAGAAGGTAGGGCTATATCCTAACAAAACTTTTGCTAAAAGAACAACATGTTAGTTCCCAGGAGGGTAAAGGAGCTAATTGGCTGCCGGGCACATTTTGCCTAAGCAAACACAGCAGAAGTCTGTCAGAAGACCTGGGGTATTTGGGAAGTGATTGCCCTAAGGAAAGAAGTGGTGGAATTTGCTGTGTAGTGTTTTCCTGCTTCTTATCAATCCAATGCCGGGTTCAGCTGCTTATCCTTGTTTTTATTGTCAGATTGCTAACTTCAAGCTGTTATTGGATGAACTCTGTAAGTGAATTCAGAGCCAAAGGAGCAAGTAAAGCCATGCAGAGCACAAGTTTGAGATGGTAGGAGTTTAGCACACCTGTCACATTGCAAAGTCATCTAGACAAGGGAAAACATTTGAGATACTTCCTGGAAAAAATATGGAGTATTTAAATATAGTTGTATCTAGTATTATCTGCAATAATTCTGTGTGGATATAGGGTGAAATCTGACACTGTGATGAACAGAAGTGTGGAAAATCACACATTCATCAGGTAACAATCTGAAGTACATCAGTGAACCTGACATCTGTGTGCCTAAGAAAAGGATTAGAACATGCCACTCCTTTTTTCTGACCCGTATTTCAGCCTCAGTCTTTGCATCTGCTATCACCTACTGCACATGGTGTCTGATCACCCAAGGGCAGGAGTGCCAGCAGTCTCTGCTTACCATGTTACATTTACATCAGTCCATTTTACTTCATGTCCAGTACATGTTTCGGATTGCTACAACTCCACAGGTAAAAGCTGAGGTTGGAGTAATTGTGTTAATGCAGCCTCCATATGATCTGTCAACTGGTGGATTTTGGGCACATGACAAAGGGTGCTTTCACATAAACAACTTCTGGAACACAATAGGAGCAGTACTGGAGAGCCGATGTTCACAACAGATGTGTTCCAGGACTTTTGTTTTGGACTATCTGCTTTTGTGCTAAATATCCATCAGCAGTGGGAATACAGTCACTGTGCTCTAGGGTGTGTCTTCTGGTTTAGTTTATCCATGAAGAAATGCACTTTGAATGCCCTGAGACCAGTCGGTGGTCTTAAACTCCATGTGCTAAGCAGGGATGATCAGGAGAGTCCCTTGAAAGCACTCTCTTATCTAAACCAAAATGCTAATATTACCTAGTGGAACTAGAGCAGCAGCTCCTTCTGTGGACCAGCAGTTCCTGTGGCTGCAGTTGTCCATGCTGCTGTAACTAAGAACTTGTAGGGATAATGAGAGCTGATCAGCACAGTTGTACATCATTTCATGAGACTGATGGTCCCCTCCCTGATCTGGTTCCATGGTAGTATAACTCTGTTGACAGATGCTGAAAAAAACAGAAATCCTTCCTTAGTATATGCTTAGTATATCATGCATATGTTAAATAAAAATAAATGCTATATAACACAAATTTCAGGTACTCTGATGTAAACTCTTCCTCAAAATAACTACACACCTGTATGGAAGTTCAGGTCAGATGATATCAGGGGATTAAAGGAAGGAAACCAGGCACACTTGTAATTTGTGGAGTAGGGAGTAACACTGATTTCATCAGAGCTACCACTACCTGTGCTAGACTTCAACCTCTTCCGAAGATTGAAAACTCTACTGTATGCTACAACACAGGGTGAGGTGGAGACACAGGAAAGAGAAAGAGCATGGCCAAGTACCTATGGCTAGTCTGCTTGTACCTGACCTGTGGATTGCTGTTTCTGTGGAAACTTTCCTTTCCTCCTCTGTGGCCAGCAAGTGACTCAGATGTGGTTTAGGTGTAGTTCCAGCCAGGTTAGATAGGTAGGTGTTGCCCATTTCCCAGCATGCACAGGGAACTTGGCAAAAATCAGGCTGGCTTGGGTGTTTTTCAGCATTCCATATGTAACACTGAAGGTAATTATTTCTTTGTTTTGTGAAATGATACTGAATTTGTCTTTAATTATAAAAATTACTCGGAGGATTTCCCATGTTTAGGGGGTTTTTTTCCTTCTTTCAGGAAGGTCTTTCAGCACAACACTGTTGTTACAATCCGCCTCTCCCCTAAAGGATCAGCCTTCCATTCCTTGCTCTGGTGGCTCTCCCACTGGCTCTAACACCTTGAGTCAGTGTTACTGACCGGGCCCTTGGTGCATAATATAATTGGAAAAGGCGGGTATACTGGAGGTAATTTTTTTGGTGAAAAAAAAAAAAAAATTCATCGAAACTAGTTTCAGATGCATTAAATTCATCCAAAAAGAGACATTAGTTTGTGTTAAATATTTCAGTTGATGTTTTAAAAGCATGTATATTTAAATATGTATATAAATATACATATATATAAATATACAAATGATCCATAGATGTAATACTTTTTTTAATTTCTAAAAAGTAATAAAACATAAAAGAAAATGCTTTGTTTCATTTTATGAAAAGAGTTTTATTTCTGATTCTACTGAACAGGTTTGTTGTTGAATCCCCTTCTCACCTTTACATTTGGACTCTTTAGACTGATTGACATCAATGCAGTCTCTTTAGAAATATGCAAGTGTGAATGACCTCATTCTGAATCTCACCTGCTTCCCAAATATCTCAGATAGCTGATAGATCTGTCTCCATCAGCAAGTGACAGGGCACAAGAATTTCACCAGTTCATCCAATAAAGAAATCCTACATCAAACCAGATCTGGTGACTCTTCAGTTCTGCAGGTCATTTCTCCACAGAAAATTTATTTCTTACTGCTTCACTTTTTCTTAGCTTTCAGTAGAGAAAATTTATTCTTCGGAAGCTTCTTAATGAAATGTATTTTATGCCAATATATCTTATCTAATGCTACTGTTTTTCATGACACAGAATCCCAAATAAATTTTTTATTTGTTTTACTTGACAGTTACCTCTCTGGAAAAGGTCATTAAAATAATATCTTGTCAATGCCTAATTACATACAGCTCTGTCACACTGTCAAACAGGAAGACTCTTATGGGCAAACAAGAAATTAAATTAACTGGTCCAACAGGAGAGACACCAGGAAAGAAGACTATAACTACTGAATTACCTTCTGCTGTGACTCCAGGCTCACAATGGACATTTAACCTGTGACAGCCTCTTGCATCTGACAGAGACCAGTGGTCTCACCTTATTGCCCTCTGGGAACAGTGGTCACTGCTGCTCTCTCCACTTCAACCCTCATTTTCTGTCAAGGCAGCAGCAGTGGCACTCTGGGGGTATCCAGCCCTCCTGGAAAGGGGGAATAGACAAAGGGGACGGAGAAAGCATGCACTCCTGGGTGATGTGGGAAAACACAAAAGTACTTGCTTCAAGGCTGAAGGACTTTCAAAGGCCACAGCTATCACGGGCATCCTCAGGAGTTGGAGCCTCGCTGGAATGTGAAGACACAGAGAGGCACGTGTCACTTGGCTCCTTTCATAGTGCTATGCACTGTTCTTTAGGGCACCTTGGGGTCTTACAATGGGACATCCAACCTGCTATGCTTTCTCTTTCTTTGCTCAAACCTAGCCATTTGACTGGGAAAGTTTTTATGCATCCTGAAGTTTTAAAAGTCAGGGATTTTATCCTACCATATTCATAAACATTGCCATAAAAATAATGCAATATTGCTTTCACTGGAAATTGTGTTAAACACTCTCTTCTTTTTCAAGCAAACTCCTCAGCATGAACTGGAGTTTGAAATTTTTTCTCTTCCTGTTTTGATATTTTGCTAGAGGACAAAAAACCCCCGATGCAATATTGTTTACCAGTGATTCATACAAAGAACTATACACATTCATTTTTCTTTCTGGAGTCCAGTGAAAAAGAACTAGAGAAGAAAAAATGTTGACTCACTGTATTGGTTTAAATGCTATCTTTCCAAGTGAATTAAACAGTCTTGAGGGTCTTTATTATAGATTATTAGGATTCTGTAACTACATCAAAAAAATGACAGAGACAGCAGACATGAAGGACAAGAAACTGGAGATCTGAGAGGTCACAAACACAGGTAAATAAAATACCAGCTAAACATCTCAGAAGGCCAACATGAAATTCCAAGAATATTACTCTGGCATTGAAAGATTTCCTACTTGAAAATAATGGGACAGCTTTGCTTCTCTCTATATATAAATGCGGGAGTGTAATCTATGAAAAAAGTCATATGTCAGAGTTAGCACATCTAAGTCCATTTTGAAATATAATACCTAGAACTGAGCCAAGCCTCTTGCTAATGCATTTATTAATAATTCTGGGCCCCTGCTTCTTTGAGAACATTCAGGGCCGCAAAGTTCCAGATGGGTTGCTTCATATTGACTAGAAATATGTCAGATTGTATAGTCTGTGATTGGATGCAAACCTTTCACATGTATGTTTTCATTTGAACACAGATAAGGATCACCCTTTTACAAAAACAAAATAGATGTGATTAGGTACTATGTATTTCTAATTACTCACCTCTGCTTAGTATTCACTAGAAACAACTGAAGTGTCATATTAATTTTTGCAGCTGTCTTTGCAACCTTCTACCTATTCAATGTATAACTGTTAGGTGCTCTTTTGAATGTGAAGAAATAAAAAAAACAATGCAGCTGGCAGCACAATCTCAAGAAGTTTTTGTTCTTTCTAGGACAGAGGAGGCAAGGTTTAAGTATACCTGTGACACTGAGGTCAGAAATATCTTTTCCCTTAGAGTAAAGCTATACATACAAATGTCAGGTACATGCTAGTTCTCCTGTGAGGTCAGATCAGAGTGGCTCTCCTCGGTAAGCTTTAGCCTGACAGCAATTGTCAGTTAGGTTTCCTGATGAACTCCTGTACCTAGGGTAGATATGTGACACTTGCAGAATGTAGCATGTTATTTTAGATTGAAGATAGATGTGCACACATCTTTCAAGAGACCAAATCCTGCTCACTTCACTCAGGGTAGGTTTGCCTTGTGGCTTTGGCTCCGTGTTTCTAACTTCATTTCTATGGTAAGAAACTCCTACAGGTCTTAGTAAACACCCTCTGCTTACTCTACCGTCTTGGTGTTCAGACCGTGACTCCAGATGCACCAGGGAAAGCAAGATGATCAATGACAACGTTCTTCATTGGCCCCTGCTGGAGTTAGCAAAATAAGCAGAAGCAAGAGAAAGTTAGGTGTAGTGGGTCTGTCTGAGCNGTTAAGGAAGATGAAAATCTAGGATCCTCTTGCGTCACCGGGACAAAATCATCAGAGTTAGGGTACCCAAAACATTTCTTGGGGCAGAAGCTAAGAGCACAGTAGAAAGCCTGGCTCAGATGATCCTATGGGGACCATGCAGCTGTGCATTGCTGTGTCTCCAGTTATATTTGGAAAACCACTTGAAGGCAGAATTGCACTCGATGGTTTGTTGGCTTTGCTTAGTCTCACGGCAGTGCCGTGATATCTGGCTTGCCAGCAGAGTAGGCTTTGGCACAGCTGAAGCACGTAGCTCTGTATCTGCAGGGCTTTTCCTCATGAGTCTGGGGCAAGCAAATGTTGGAAGAGAAGCTCTGTAAGTGCAGCACATTCATAGGTTGGGTAGAACTGGCTGGACTGCCTCTTGTCCATGAGAGGAATAAATTACTGCAGTCTATGCCCTATGCTAAAGGCATGTTCCCACATTTTGCCACCAACATTTTGTGGGCACTAATAGGTACAAACTGACGGGATGTGCAATGCCCAAGTCAAAACACAAGCTTAAAACACAACCTAATCCAGGGAAGAGCTTCCTGTGATTCTGTAGGATATGCAGGTGTTCTTATGAGCTCTACCTTGTTTCAGTGCTACACAGCATTAAAATATTGTTCATCTGCATTGACCTTATTTAGAAGTCCTGAATCTTGTCCTAATTTTGTTTAGCAGCCAAAACTCCTACTTTTGTTGAGGGTTGTTCTGCTGCAGAGAGAATAATATGCTATTCCTTATTGCCATTACTCCAGTGAAGCATTATTAGTGTCCTGGGTTTGCTATGACGGGGTTAATTTTCAGCAGAAGCTGGAATGGGACCACAGTCAGGACAGACAACTGAATCAACCAATGGGGTATTTGTTTCTGTACTGATGGCTCGGGTTCTCTGACACAGAGCAAAGTGCAGGACCAGGCAGTTGGTGGGGTTTATGTCACTCTCTTTATATATTGTTTCATTACTATTATTGTTATTGTTGGTATTTCTTCTTTTCTTGCATTGTTCTATTAAATTCTCTTTATCTCAGCCCACGGGGTTTTGCCTCTTTCTCCTGATTCTCCTTCCCATTCCGGGGGAGGGGGAGGTGGGGTGAGCAAGTGGCCATGGTACTCAGCTCCTGTCTGGGTCTAAACCATGACAATAAAGTTACAGATGGTACCATCAGGTCTTTGCTGTCAAGGCATCTGTCACAGGGAATTTTTACTTTTTAAACCTTTGAAAAAGCATTCAGCTAATCTTCCAGTCTCTGGTTTAGGAAAGGACATTCCTAACATTAAACATATTCTTTGGAAGTGTCATTGGAACCAAGGGATCTGAAATAAGTGCTTCCATTAAGGATTGAAATTAAATGTTGTCCTGTAGACAAGTGCATTCTGCATTTGGGCATTAATGACAGTGTCCAGGGACAAATGGTATCTACTTTCTATCTTTGCTTTAGCTCCACATTACCTGCCAACAAAAGCAGTGCTCACACATGAAAGAAAGCAGCATTAATTATTAAGTAGCCAAAGATATGGCTGCACCTTGCTGTTTTCAGAGAGATTATTACATTTAGGGCCTTAGTCCAAGGTCGTTAGTTTTTGCTTGAAAGATGTGAGTCCTTCCAACAATCACTGCAATCAAGAGCATTCAGTGCTTTGCAGGGTTAGGCCCAGCTACACAATTTTGAAAATCTCTCTTTGCTTCTTGGTAGCTATATTTGAAGTTTGTAGCATCATTTTTTATTATTGTTATTATTCATATATGGAGCACAGGCACTCCAAGAACACTCATATGTCTAAAACTAAGATGAAAACAAATAAGCTGGGGCTTAATAGAAGTTTCTCATTATTTCCTTTTCACATGTGTGACTGAAAACAGCTTTAGAACACAATCACAGAATCACAGAATCACAGAATGTCAGGGATTGGAAGGGACCTCAAAAGATCATTTTGGACCGTACCACAAACACATGTGATGAAGGCAGTGTCTGCTTGTGTACTACCTGTAGCAGTGAGTGCCTATGCTAGAGAGCTGGAGGGGTCCAGTCACTCACTAGTACCACCTTTTGCAGGCAAGTCCCTTAACAGCAGGCATTTGTCACATGATATCTGCAATGGTCTTCCAAGTGTTGATACTGAGAAGTCTGTTGTAAAAAAACCTCTCTAACACCTGTTTGCAGCACTAGAAAGCAGGCATTCTTTATTGCGGTGCCGGAGGCATGGAGGAGAGCTCCTCCTAACGTGCATACCTGAATAGAGTGAGTTTGAGACTTATTGCTCTAAAATCTGCATTTGCATATATTTTCCGGAATTGTTTGCCGATTTCCTGGTACTAATTATCATATCTGCATAATCACTGCACATGCGGTTTAGAGTCTTTGAGGGCATCTTCAGAGGTCTCTGTTGGTCATTTTCTAGTGTCTGCTGGTTGAATTATCAATTTGTTTTGCTTAATCTTTAACCTGTTTCTTACTTGTGTTTATATCTTCATGCTCCTCTTTTTCTATACGCATTGACCACCATCCTTGACTATCCTGACAATTGTTTACATTCTATCTACCAAGTGCATCAGCAAACTACTGAATTGGTTTTGAAACACGTTCCATATGTTATCAGTGTCAGTTGTAAGTTAAAACTTCTCAGCTAAGACAATAAATTGGTTTAAATTTAGTAGGAAAAAGACACCTGGCTCTGTACTAGGCCTTGTAAGCAAGAAATGAAAGATAACCAAAAGGGGGGGGAGGGGACACCAAAAGGAGCGGGGGGGGGGGGGAATAAAGGGATGTCAGGAAATCTTGAACAGAGTTGGGGTTTTTTTCCTCTTTTTTGATTTATTTTTGTCGTTTTCTCATCAGGTGTGCTGATGGAAACTGATAATCGCCACGGATTCCTGAGCCGTCTGTCCTTCAGCGGGGCCACTAATGAAGAGAGAGGAGGAGGAGGCTGGGGTGGGATGTGCCTGCCCGCCTGGAATGCAGCTGGAGCTGAAAGCTGACACCAGCGCGGTGGAAAAGGGCTTGTGAGCAAAGGTTGTCTCCAAGACAACAGTGTATTTTCCCTGTGATGCATTTACACAGTGGGGTTAAAGTTCTGTGAAAGCAACAGCTGTTGTAAAAACATTGTATTAATATGCTTAGAACTGTAAAACGTGTGCTCCTTGTGTTGCTCTTTGCTCGAGAGAAATGTGGAAACCTGTGGTATGTCTGAGGGAGAGTTTCCGCCCTCTCAGAGACTGCTTTGTAAGCTTCATGCTCCATTTTCAACCTTTTCCTGCTGAGAGAGCTTCTTCTTCAGACCAGTTTTCTCCAAAGTTGACTTTCAAATTAAAAGTTAATGACTAAAGCATGGCTGAGTCCTTACTTTTACCCCTTTAAACTCTGATGTTTGCTGGAAAACTTGACTGGAACTCTATGTGTGCTCTTGTGTTTGGCATAAGCAGCTACAAATGAAACCTGTTTGTCTTGATAACACCCATACACATGGTCCCGCTTTCATTTGCAGTTCAGACTCAATAACACTAATATTTTCCATCACCAGAGACCAAATGTCCTGCAATGCTCTCCTGTTACAGACTTTTCCAACCTCTGAGGAGAAACTTTCCATGTAGATAAAATATTACCAGGTTTGAAAATCAGAGGCTAGCACAGGCCAAGGGCTGCTTCAGAGCTGTTTTCTCACTCTTTGTTTTGCAATTTTTAGAGGCTTTAAAAACTATTATACAGTTTTCAACTCAAGAAGCAGAGTTAGATGCTGTTAACAGCCTTATTCCATGTGAACCTCCCCCATTGGGACCACATGGAGACAATGGCAGAGCGACACAGATGTCCAGTGAGCCTTTTCAGGCACTAATACAACGGTTGTATTTTTGGTCCTTTCTGTCCAAACTGTATAAAAACTGTAAAGCCCATAGCGAAGTGTGCTTGTATCACTTGTTTAAATTTCTGTCACCTCATTCCTTCCTAGCTTGAGGTTTTGTTTTTCTGGAGTAAGAATCTTTTTTCTACTGGCAATCTTTTTGTGCTGGAACAGATAACTTCACACATCCTTTCAGTAAAGTTAGCTTTATTTAATAGAAGGTGGACTGTAGGATGGCAATTTCTCTCTTTAAATCCCTACCGTACTTCCAGAAAGTTAGGAGTCTGATATTCCGTGGCCTGGGTTTATTTATGATTTTCTGTTTCTGGTTCACTGCATTGGATCCTCCACCCTGGATTCCATCTTTTTGCTGGAGATTTTGTCGTCTTCTCCTGACAAATTTTTTCTTCCTCCCTTCCCAGAGGTGTTCAAAATAAATAATCTGTGAACTTTTACTAAATAGTCAAGCCTACTGGGTCTGAGCCCATTTAGGCAATGTGAACCTGCCCATCCCTAGCAATAATACTAATAGGAAATTATTCTTCCACATAAATTAAGTTCCAACATCTGGAGATAGCTTGTCCTAATGGACTTGGCAATGGTGCCAAAAAAGCTTCCCATCCTTCACCCAGCAGCTGCCATCATCACAACCATCCAGCTCCCACTGGGATGGCTAAACATTTCTGCAAAGCTCTTTGAGTGTGTTTCAGGAATCCCAAGAAAGAGGGCTTGAAAGGAGGGTGTTGTTTGCACATGTGAACTAACAAGTACGCCAAAGAGGAGAGCAGGAAAATATTGCATACCTCATTCTTCCCCCCTCCTTAAAACATATTCAACTAATAAAAATAATCAGTATAAAGATTAATTTTGACCATATGAATGTATGTGTGGGAAAAAGTTGATGATTTAAAATATGTTGTGTTTTGGAAAAGATCATTCAAACACATGCCTGAAAACATACATATGAGAGAGAGAAATCTCAGTATCTGGGCTTGATTTACTTCCATGCCCTTGAAGGTACAAACTTCACATACATTCTATATCTGTTGGAACCTGGTGGAACAGGAGTTGTGGGCTTTTTACTACTGTTGTTGCTGTTGTCCCACTTCATGCTAAAGACTGGATCTTCATGTGTAGTTGAATGTCTGTCTGAAAACACAGATCCATTAATCTTCAGTGGGAAGATCATGCCTAAGCAACTACAGCAGTTTTGAGAATCTCAACCTAAATCATTTTAACATATTGAAAGTGAAAATGTCTTACTTGAGACACAGTCAAATCTGCTGATTTCAGTTGAATCTTTGAATGTTCAGCACTCCTCAGGTGTGGATTCTGTAGGAGAAAAAAACCCAGCCACTCAAGAAAATCCTCTCAATTTGGGAAGCCAAACTTCCCCAGGAGGAAGGGAGGCTCTCAAAATGCTCTTTCAAGAATTTTGCTAGAAGAACAGGGTGGGCTGAATGTCTGTTAAATACCATCTGGGGTCTGCAAGCATCTTTTTTGAAGCACAACTGACAGCACCTTGACCACTCTGATTTGTAACCATTTTAAATTTTAAAGACATCTTCCCATCCCCCACTCCTCAAATCCTCTGTCTCCACAAAACACACAGCAATCAAAGAAGTTCAAGAACTAGAAGGCACTGCAGTGCCCTCATTACCAGGGAGCTCTAAACAACAAGGATCATTTTATTTAGTTGAAATTCTTCCAAACATCAGGTTTCTTCAACTTTGTTTTTCACTATTTTCTCACAACCCCAGAGGTTAAGGACCAGATCTTCAAACAGAGCCTGCAACTGGCAGTATCTCAATGTGCAGGACAGAAGAGGAAGGGATTCTATCTCCAGGGGGAGGCAAAGAATGGAAAACACTTAAAATTAAGGAGCATTTTGAAATAACCCCTGTGCCTAGTTCTCTTACTTTTGGACTGAGCATTACAAAATTGTTCTTAAGATGACAGGTATGATTTTGTTGGCTTTCATTCTGCTCCCTATGGAAGTCACTGGAAGATTCACCACTGACTGACAACATGCAGTAATAAGTGTAATTTAAAACTTCACATTATGTCAGTCTATGATACAAGGGAGTAAGGGGTATGTTTTTTTAAAAATACATGTTTATAGCTACAGAGACTATATACACATTCAATCAAAGAAAAAGTTTTTAACCAAGTCTGTCTATAAAAATTAATTATCTGATTCTCAACAAAGCCAATTCCTTAATTCCACGATGAACCTATTATCCTGCTCTCAACTGGTACAGAATTCTTGGGTTTATACCAGAAAAAGGACATTGTACTTTTCTTAAACCCAAACCTCTATGAAATCCTATTGTTACGGCATTCACCACAACAATAGCCCTTTGCAGCCCTCCAAATGCCTGGCTGTCAATTAGGTTATTATAAGGAAGGAACAGGACATTGTTTACATCACAATGCAGCGTCAATGAAGGTATATACATTAGCCAGATGAATGCATTCTGCTGTGTTTCAGTAAACCAGTGCAATCAATGCTGATACAATGAATATCAAGCAGATCTCTTCTAACAGGCCGTGCAGGTATCAGCTGCACTGTAACTGTGTGCTCTGTATAACTCGATACAATATGTGGTCTGAAGATTGGCAAAGTTTTGGGGTGCTTTGATTCAGGGGAAGGCTATAGATAGCAGGAGGGATTCAAAGATATCTAACAGCCTGGCACTGACCCATTGAAAATACGGAAGCAGTTTCATACAGCCTCACCATTTGCCTTTGTTATTAGGAAATAAATCAGCCTTTGTTTTTTCTGGACAAAGTGAAGGAATGTCATTATGACTTATAAATTGTGCAGTTACAAAACAATCAGGAAATCTTCCCATTTAAATCTCAATAACTTTAATTGTTTGGAATTTAAACTTTAGTCTATTGAGTGAAACAAATGCTTAAATAGAGCTCTTCATTGAAATTCTGAGTTTGAGCTAAAACCCGCATAAAAAAACTCCTGTGAGGCTGGTTAAAGACTGAGCAAATCTTACAGTGGCATCATTTAATACCTTTTGACTGAAGGTGAGACAAAACCCAGAAATGAAAAAATGGCAAATTAGTGTGGTTGATAGTGCTTTTTTTTATGCTATTGCAAATGCATTCAGCGTTTTAGCTCCATTTCATGTCACTACACAGTTCTCTCAGCTCTGCCTAAAGTCTCAGTCCTGAACATACTGGTGCACTGGCAGTTAGTACATTAAGTCAAAACCACTGAAGTCAAACATATGCAGAGTTCTTCACTTTCTCAGGGAATAGCATCAAACATTTTTATACAGTGTTTGCTCCCAAGTTGTCAAAGATTGTCCAGAGAAATTATTATGTCATTGGGATAAACCCCTCTGACTTGATGACAGCAAGGTCAAGCAAAGCCTAGAAGAAGAAATGGTACAGGTTTTGAGAAACGAATAGAAGTATTGTTCTTACTTTGTATATAACTAAAAGTAAACCCTCCACTTAAAAAAAAAAGGTCCTTTTGCCACTCGCAGATGAGCTGACATCACCTATCTGATCTGGCAATTGAAGCTGTAGGCTTAGAAATGATTTGTGAATAACCTCAGCACTCTGATACCTCTGATTTTATTGGTGCTTTCATTGTGTAAGAGCCACACCACTTCTAGAATTTCCTTTTTCCATCCTTTATCTCCAGCTAAGCTCCACCCCCCATGGATTTTCACACTGCCCCTTCTCAGAGATGACCTCTCTTCTACCTCTGACCTCTTTCAGAGTTTTCACCCTTGCTTTAACAATTGATTTATGAGGTGCTCATGAAAGGGTCAAGCCTACTTTTACAGTTTGCTTAAAATATTTCATCTTTGGGTAGATACAGAAGTGGTGCTTAATAAGTGCTAAGTAAATAAACTAAGGATTGGAGACAGCTTCCCTTTTCTGCTAACTACTAGATGTCTCTAAAACTCTTTGTAACAAGTGTTTACCAAGTCTTCAAACAAATTAACTGATAACTATAATCATTTTGTGCCTAACGAAATGTGTCAAGGATTTAGGATTTCCAAGAAGAGTAATTTCAAATTAAGTTGTCTCACAGTTCAGTGAAAAGGCAACCACTAAAGATAATTCAAGGACTTGTATATGTAATGGATAGGAAGTCTATTTTTCTTTTACTTTGACAGACTGATCTTCCACAGGAAAAAAAAAAAAGGCAAGAAGGCTACTAGGCATAAACTTTCACTGCCTCCAGCCTCCCTTAGACGAAACTCCTTTTCACCTCTCCTCAGGTGAAGTCAGGACTGCAGGACCAATCAATCGCCTGAAAGGCAGATTTTGTTCTTCTCTTCCACTTGTGCATTATTCTTTACATGAACCATAATTTATCACATAAATTATGCTGTGGGTTTTTATGTGGTCTTCATCATTCACTGCATCTAAGATTCATAACTGTGAATATTTACATTAAAAAAAAATCAATTGGATATTTGTGCTGATATTTATGAAGCTTGAAGTAAATACTGACTAGATGACAATGCTTAGCCTGCTTGCCACAGATCACATGACACATGAAACAATTTGGAAATATGGAGAGTGTTTCAAGTTGAACTGCACATTAGCATTTTCTCTACGAACTTTGTCACATATGTCTCTCCCCAAGTTAAATGGTACCAGATGATATTTTTACAGATGTCACAAGAGACATTCTCTTGGCTTCTTAAATGTACTGAATTTTTTTCCTGGCCACTAAAAGCTTGATTTACTACCCTGACAGTTTTAATAGGGAAAGAGACAGAGATTTATTGCTATTTTTTTCTCATTTTCACATTTCCTTGAAATGCTACCAAAGTGAAAGGCCTGCCAAGATGACACCTAGCATTCCATTTGGCTTGAATAGGAAAGTTCAGAGAGGCCAAATTTAGATGATCTTTCTCTCTTTATCATTACCTACCTAAATTAATTAAAATGTTGTAGTGCTTACATGGTTTCAAAGTATAGCCACATATCAGGAGCTGGAACGGGGAGGCACTAGGTGAAAAGGAATGGCTGCAAGATCTCACTTGCCCTTGTTGGCAGTGTGCTCACTGGTAACCACTGGTGCAGCATCAAAATACTCATTTCAGTCTGTGCCATGCCTGCCCCCTTGCCAGAGCCAGAATGGAAGAGGATGCAGTTTTGTTTCCAGCCGCTCCATCTAGGAAGAGCACAGAAGGATCAGACAGAGCAGAACAGAGGGTTCGAAAGGATCATCTCCCAAACACAAGGACTGCTGTTAGGACTGGACACTGTCTGCCTTGTCACCATCTACCTGTGTAATCACCAGGCACAACGAAGTCTATTCATTAAATAGCCCCACTCTGGGCTCCTTTGGCATGCTTAACACTTCCGCCGACTACAAGGGCCTTCGGAGTGTTCAAAGGATAAAAGACTGAACACTATTTATAGTTTTGCTGCTGTTGGGAGGATGGCTGAAATCCTAAATTCCTTTCTTATCCCATGCTTGGCCCTCAAATTGAATGAATAGCAAAAATAAATAAATAATTACAATGAGAAAGATGACCGAGTGAAAGCACTGCCTTTGTTTCTGTCCAGTACGTGGAGCAGTGTCACTTGTTACTTGCTGGTGTTTGGAAAACAGCTTTTGATCTCATAAGTTTTCTGCTCGTTTTAGTTATTCTGAATTAATTCCCTCATAAATTCATCTATAGGGAGCAAATTACCCTTTCTTCTCTTGCTCAGATCAGTTAAGCCAGTAGATCAGTGAGCTGTTAGGACAGCAAGTAAAAGAATTGGAAAGAAGTTTACAAAAAAAAAAAGAACTGAAAATACTTACAAATCTTGACTACACTTGACAAAAACCAGAAGAGGCCTGTGAACTACCCATTAGCTGAAAAGCTGGTATAGATCAATGTCACTGCATTGAAGACAATCGTGGTTTGTCAGCTGAGAAGCTGGCCAAGTGGACAGAAAGAAAATGGTCGTTTCCTGGTGAAAAGTTTAACCAGCTCACTTCTTTCTGAAAACTCCTTTCCCCTGCCTTCAGTGGAAAGCATTGACTTGGGAACATTTGAGTGCTGGTGAATAAACACTATAAACACATTTCTGTGTAACTATGTCAATAATATACTCAAAGTATTAAAGGCTAACTGTCCAGGTTTAATTTTGTCATTGCCCCTCTTTCCATGCTATAGCTACTTTTCAACAGCAGTTTTAAACAGAGGAATTAAAATTCCATATTCTGAAACCTGGGATAATGGCTTGTTGAACGGTTTTCCCCTCCATGCCTAGCAGAAGCAGTGACTGAAACTTTGCTATCCTTCTGAACTGGGGTTTCAAACTTCCATCCTTTGAACTGAACTAAAAATGTCTCCTTGACATTAGCTTTGTGGGAGCAGGACCTTTTCTACAGAAAACAGTCTGAACCTGGTGCCTAACATGAGGAACAGTGTGGATACGTATCTGGGACACCAATAGCAGCCACCTAGCCTCTACATCCCAGAAATCTGTGATCATCTAAAAGCTGATGTGATCAAATCTGTCACATATCCTGATCTGGAGAATTAGGAACAAATGAAAGCAGAGAATTACAGCAAAACAAAAATGGTTTTAATAGATGTTAATATTGCCATATATGTGTGTTAATTACAGCAAAACTTACATATATAGTAAGCTTCTGTTGTGCTCATTTGTAGCCTTCTGAAATATTCTTAATGGAGTTTGAAACTTCCCATGTTAAGAAGCAGTTTGTGCAATCTACAGACCCTGTGTACTTAGGGGAAGAACAAAGGCTTAGGACATAAGGAGACCTGGTTTTTAAGGTCCAGCAAGGTCAGAGTAGTGCCCTATGAGCACCTCACCACCACCTGTCAGGTAGAGGTCACCAGCCCTGCAGTACTGCAGGTGCAGGGATCACACAGCCTCGGGCAGTCGGCCAGATCAGCTTAAACCACTTCCACCAGCAGTTTAAGGTGACTTATTCCATTTCGCCTGAAGAAGAGGATGGAATGCTCACTAGTTGTCTTTCACAGGCAGAAATGTTCCCGTAGTGCCCACTAGCCAGAACATGTTGTTGATCATGAACAGCATCGGTAATCTGCAAAACCAGGGCTTTGTGTCTTGAGCAAAGGAGGCACCCTACTGCAGCTCCTCTCCTGACTACCTTAAGGCAGTACGGAGACAACAGGTTGGCTTCTGCTCCTCGTGTCTCCTTTCAGAGGAGATGGTCCCTGTTCTCAAAGAAGCACCTTGCCATACTCTTGAGAGAGGAGGGATCTCATGCGTTACAGAAACACTGGAGAACGTTGCAAAGGAGTTACAAACAGCAGCAAGCACAGGAATTCATCTCTCCTCCATTCCAGTTGTCTCACGCCTTATTGTGTCAAGAGAGTGCAGGACTTGCCTGACCAACTGCTGTAGAAGCAGCTGTCCCCCCTGTGGATCATGTTTCCTTTTTGGATCTCACTAAGGTAACCTAGGATTTGACAGAGCCACTAGGCACAGAAGCAGCATCAATCTTGTGGCAAGTGAGTAGTGTCATGAGGGGACCCTGTGAAAGGCATGGACCTGAGAAAGCTGACATGGACCTTCAGAGCAAGGTTCTGCTGTGCTGCTGGCGACACCATCCTGGATTGGACTGACTTTGGGAACACTATATTGGGTGCAAAAAAATTCTGCAGAGAAATAATTTAATTTTTTTTTTCAGAATTTTCAGTGGAAAAAATACTTCCCCAATATTTTGGTCTTTCCCCATATAGACTTTGGTTTCAGCTGAAAGAAGTAGTCTTGTTTTCTAATGTGTTTTTTTCCCAAAAGTGAGATGCAGAGAACTCCCCATGGAAATCAACCAGTATTTTGCAGGAAGCTATGGACCTGGAGGCAGCACTGGAGGCTGGTGGGAGAAGCCTGAAGTAGATCTTGGGAATAAAATTCACCAGAATTTGGACCAATATAAATATAGGGAAAAGCTTTATGAGAGAAACCCCACAGATCCTTTCCCTCCTTTTCTGCCTCCTGCCAGTTCTCACAGGACAGGAGAAGACCCTGAGAGCAAAAGTGGTCCCACTGCTAGAACTGAATGAAGACTACTATTCCGGGCCCATAATCTTGTTATTATAGGGCCAAATCCTGACACCTCTGACACTCAACTAATCCAGGTTTATTTTAGTGGTGAGTATAAGTCAGGTCAGGAATTGACACACAATGTAAAGCTAAACAGTGATCTTAGTTTGAGTCCTAAATCTTCCTGCAGTTTTGCATAGCTTTGCTATCATGACAAATGGCTGATCTTTGTGGAGGAAAGAATTCAGTTTCCAACAAGATGCTGAAAATAAATTATCAACTCAGTTGTCTCTGCAATCAGTTCCTACTTGAATGCCACTTCAGTAAAACATAAGGATGTGTTGTGTCATGACTGTCCTGCTGGAATGAATTTTTAAGTGAAAATAAAAAAAATTTTCTTTAAGATTGGGAAGTGGGGGGGTAATGTGAAATTCCCCTTAAAACATTCCTATCATGCTGCTTCATATTCATTAATTAGTCTGAGCTTTCCCCTGTGTTTAGTTTACAAAGCCACTTAAACCCACGTACCCATTTAACATATTTATGACCCCAGTTTTCTTTCTTTTCTCTGAGACTGTACCGTAATTGTTCTCTGGACTCAGGGACTGCAGAGTGCCTTCAATGATGAAAAGAGACAACATAAAGAAGGAAATGAATGTGTGAGGGATGAATACCTTCCACAAAACAACTGGGTGCAATTTGGCCCATGGCCCCGGGGGTCACTTTAATAGAGTGGAGCCTCAGTCTCTATTGAGTGTATGGGAGACTATTAACTCTTAACAACTCAGTCTCAGGTTATTTATTTATTGCTTAAATGATTTGTTATTGCTACTTGAATTTAATATACCCTCTGGGAACCGAGATGGCAGCATCATGTTACAGAAAAACTACAAGTTATTTTAAAACTGTAATTGAGTTTTTATAAGCACCATAAAATCTTTCTGAACAAATAACTTACCGCTAGTCAGAAACTTCAGCAGGAAATCTGTGAAATTAGGGATTTAGTAGAACAATACTGTATTTGTATGTTTCTCAGGGAAAGAGAGGGTTAAATATTTGATACTTCCAAGTATTTATTTTATTATTTGAATGCAATAACACCTTTGTAGCACCTGATGTTTTCAAAAGGCCGTGTAGATTCAATACTAACAAAATAAACCATTCCTTTTAGCCTGGGAATACCTCATGTTCAGGGATCCAGACTGGTGTACACCTGTTCAGTATAAATGTTTTTTCAAACAATTGCAGGGTATCTGCAGGGAGAATGACAAATCTCCGTATCAGTTCTGCTAAGTGGACTAGTGCTCTGGATATGTTTGAAGTTACTGCTTTTCTCCATCCTTGTCTATGTGCTAGTCTCCCCTCTCAAAGGTTGTATTGGGGCACTTCTTTACATCATTCACTTTCCCTTTTGCTTCTTTAATCCTTAAAGTCCTTACAAAACTTCCAAACCATCTAGCACATTTTGGGGGGGAGAAGGGCGGGGGGAAACAGGGGACAGAGGAAAACAAGGAGGATTTAATACCTGTTCGCAGTTGTTTCTAATAGTACACCAAAAGGTGTTCATTAGGAGCACTGAGAACTGCAGAATCAAAGAGATCTCTATTTTAACATCTTATTGCTTGAAATTCTGCCATGTCATTACCAAAAAAACTATTCTGTTAGATTTTCTCTTATTGAAATGGAATGATCAAATCTGAACACAACACAGATGTTCAGATCACATGATTGATACATGTAATCCCATGAAAAATATTTATGTCATACCCTTTTCCACCCTTATTATAAAACAGATAATCAGCATAACATATTGTTTAGATGTCAATTACCTGCAGAAAGCCAAAGCAGATTTACTCAAATACTCATTTTCTTTGGTCCTTTCAATTCTACAAGTTTAGAAAAGTACAATTTACTTTCATTTTGTGGTTTTCAACCTGCTCAATTCTTCTTATCTCAGTGGACAAGTGAGACATAGTACATGATTAGATACAAAAGACTTGCCTGCAGGACTGCTGGCTATGTCATCTGTGGTGGGTTTACCTTAGCTG
>VYZX01013383.1:0-14423 GCA_013401335.1 Brachypteracias leptosomus
ATTATATTAGTCCGTGTACACGTAGTCCATTGATCTCCAGCCACAGGTGATCAATGACAAGATCTCCAGAGAAGTAATCTTACTAAAGTGTGAAGGGCTTCTGCATCACTGCAAATATTTATACGGTATATTTGCACTCGAGGCATTCCAGATAGGGCTCAATACCAACAAGCTTTGAAAAATCTGATTACATGACTGTTGTAGTAGGAAGGATTTCATTTTAGCATTTCTGAGGTTGTTTCCCCGTCCTTGTTTCCTTACGTTCCTCTTTCCATTCTCTGTTTTTTTCCTTTTCTCCATTCCCTTTCTCTCTTGGCTGCTGACCTAAGATTGAAATCAATTGTATCTTGCAGCATATGGCACTAACACATTGAGATGAGACAGCTCATCCACCCCTGACCAAACTAAAGAGAATAAGGAAGAGAAAGACATCTGCCAAACTCATCCAGATGGTATCCCAGACCAGGAGAGCAGGCCAGGGCCCAGAGCTTGCACCTATTATGCTGATCTGCCTATTCAAAGCTTGCAGATATACCTGACCTACAGTGACCTCAGTGAAGAGTAAATAAAAAGTGCATTTTCTGAATCTTTCTCATTCTGTTTTTCTATTGTTTCCTTTTTTAAAACCAAAACTAATTCTCAAAATGATATGTCCTTATTCAATGGAGGAATTTTATCCTTTTAGTGCTAAAAGAGTTTAATAAAATAAGAGGAATAAGGTCCATTCTCTGAAATAAACCCAGTGTATCTTGCAAGCATTGTGTGTGTTCAATATCTACTCCAGTTTAAATATTTTATTTTACTTTATTTCACTATTTTATTTTAAGGTTTATTATTATTATGTACTTTATTTCATTATTATTTTTTGCAAAGACAGAATGAGTTAATGCTTTTACTATGTTTTGTCTACTCAGCCCATCAAATAACAGTATATTCAGCAACTACCTCATCTCCTTTTTTTCTTAGGAGAGACAAGTAGGAGGTGAAGGTGGTAAAGACCAAGTGTCATTTTTTAGTATATGTGCTAGGAAATGATCTGAAAGTTAATGGATCTGGAGAGCTTGAGGGTTCACATTTGACCTGCTTATAGCTATTGGTTCAGGCCTTTCACACTCATGTAGCTGTTGAAATTCAACATTTACTCTCAGTTTCTGGTAGAGTCAGCAGCTATTTTCCCACCTACCAATTTAATCATAGGTTTTCAGGAGTGTAGATCCATAAAGAGACTTAAGTATCACAATGCTGACTATTGCAGAAAGCCTAACTTTTAGCCTTCCTGCTAAACAGTGAGATCCACAGCCAGATTTACAGGTTCTCTATCCAATACCTAGAGAGAGTTAGGCACATAAAAAATGTCTTTACAGAAACTAGTATTCTCAGTAGGAGACTGCCTAATCCACCTTTGGAAAAATGTATGAAGTCTAACACATTATACATATGTGCTCTTACTCCTTTCAGAATTAGGTATCTTCCTTAACTCAGACATTTATCTGTGAATTTTATCTTAGATTAGTACATGTATAATTGGTTTTAGTCAACTTCATTTGAGATCAAATCTGAGAAAGAGAAAAAAGTGAATGGACTGAATGGGTGGAAAACTGGATCTTTTCTGGTGGTTGGAGAAATTTAGTGGCTAGAAACTTGGTTGTGAGGTACATAGTCTAAATCAGCTTGTTATTTTCTTCAGTCATCTCTCTAGGATTCATGTGTTACTTGAAGGACTAGTTATGAAAGTATTATGTGTTGACATTCTATCATGCTGAAGTTGTGAAAATACATAAAACCATTTATCATGTCACTGGGAAATTAGCAAGACTCTTATCTCATGACCAGGACATTCTTCTGAATACGAAGTTCTATTACTTACTCCAATAAACAGTTGCTAATTTAATACGCTATAGCGTGACTTAAAAACGGCATTTCCAAAAAGACTGAGGTTCAAATAAATTTAGTTCTTCAAAGGAAGAGACAATTCTAGGATACTCAAGAAGAATGAAATGAAAGATGAGCTGTGAACTATGAACTACATTAACTATATAATGTTACAGAAAACAGATATATTGGTCTTTTCACATGGATATGTAACATGAAGAAATCATACTATTAATAACCCCATATGTACCAGTATAGGCTGTGAACTGACGTGTTAGAGAGGAGCATAGGGGAAAAGGACCTGGGGGTCCTGGTGGACAGCAGGATGACCATGAGCCAGCAATGTGCCCTTATGGCCAAAAAGGCCAAATGGCATCCTGGGGTGTATTAGAAAGGGTGTGGTTAGTAGGTCGAGAGAGGTTCTCCTCCCCCTCTACTCTGCCCTGGTGAGACCGCATCTGGAATATTGTGTCCAGTTCTGGGCCCCTCAATTCAAGAAGGACAGGGAACTGCTTGAGAGAGTTCAGTGCAGAGCCACTAAGATGATTAAGGGAGTGGAACATCTTCCTTATGAGGAAAGGCTGTGGGAACTGGGTCTCTTTAGCTTGGAGGAGATTGAGGGGTGATCTCATTAATGCTTATAAATACGTAAAGAGTGAGTGTCATGAGGATGGAGCCAGGCTCTTCTCAGTGATGGCCAATAATAGGACAAGGCACAATGAGTGTAAGCTGGAGTATAAGAGGTTCCACAAAAATATAAGGAAAAACTTTTTCACTGTGAGGATAGCGGAGCACTGGAACAGGCTGCCCAGGAGGGTTGTGGAGTATCCTTCTCTGGAGACATTTAAAACCCGCCTGGACACATTCCTGTGTGACTTGCTCTAGGTGATCCTGCTCTGGCAGTGGGGTTGGACTAGATGATCTTTCAAGGTCCCTTCCAACCCTTAACATTTTGTGGTTCTGCGATATTGAAGTACCTTTTGAAGAACAGACACTGAGGGAGATAATTGCACTGGAATCTGAAGATAGACATAATTGTTACTAGAGATATGTGTCTATTATTAATGAGAAAGTGTACAGAGAAACATGCCACAGAGGATGTGCTTCATTCAATCATTACCAGACAACAGGCAGCTATTGATGGGCCCTTAAGTAAGTACAATAATTTGATAAGAGATTAATTAAAGTAACTGAACAGTCAGAATAAATAATTCTCATATTTCAATGTTTTTGAGGCTCTTAGGAAAGAAAGGGACATTATCAGAAAAAATAGGGAAAACTTTGGTAGATCACCTAGGAAAATGGTTTTTTTTACTTATTCCATTCCTTTCTTATTAGTCACCTAATTTTGTTATCAAGTTTGTGACTCAGATGTCTACACCATGCTTTATGGCGTCTTGTTTGTTTCAAAACAATATCAATGCCTCTAAATTGTTATTTTAGAGCTCAATATACACAGAAAAGAGGCTGAAGGAAGTAAAATCTTTTTGCTGGAGTCTCCTTAGCATTCCTTCAATGGGGGATTCAAGTGTAGTCTTGAATAGGACCACTCGAAATAATGATCTTCTAAAACCAGCCACTGTTAGAGACCACAATGAGAGCACTCATGATCACAGGTTGTGGCACATGTAAAGCAAAGTGGATGCATATTGTTAGGCTGTAAATATATATCCATGATAGTTCAAATGCAAGACACTGTTCTTCAACTGACCCCAGGATATATGTATCCTTCACTAGGGTGAATATCTAAGACATCCTAGCCTAGGTCTTCCTCTTGCCTTGGGCAAAATACTTACCTTCTGTAATTATGTCTCTACTTAGGAACATGACCAGAGACAGAAATCATCTCTAAAATAAAAAATTTACTTTTTGCTGAAAAAACAACTACCTTTAGTTAATTCTTCTCAAGGAGGCCCCTTAGTTTTAATAAACTAGAAGATGGTCAGAATAGCCAATATCTATCAACCTTTTAGTGTGAGATTACCTACAGAGTGTTTTTAATCTTGCAGCAGATTTTCTCCATCCTGTTGTAGAAGACTGACTGTTATACTGGAGGCCTGCCATTCAAACTTAGTTGACAGTTAATGAGGCAACTCCATTTTTCTCATTTAGAACAACTATGTGATATTTTCCATGTGTGATGAGATAACCCAGCCCATCCTCAATCTTAAACTTTCTTCTAGACTTTCTTAAAATTTCAAAATCTCGTAATATTTTTCCATGATCAGTATATTCTCCACTGAAAATCAGGCATATGTCATCCAGTTCTCTGTTTCTTGTGTTCTAGAAGGAAGATTAAAATAAGCAAGAAAAGAGAAACAAGGTTATCCTTTTTTTTTTTTCTGCTCTATCAGAAAAAAGGATAAGCCAGATTACTTCTTTTCCATGTAGTGTACAAGATTTGAGAATAGATGGGACCTTTCTAATGAAGGCACATCTGCTTCACCATTGACTAAATGACCTAAAATGATTACAGCTGGAGCCTATTCCTTAAAAGTTAGTTCAGTCAGACCAATAGAAGTATAGACCAGTTTTCCAGTTCTGTTTTCTATTGTAGATGTCTTCATTTTCCCTATATACAAAATACAAACACAAATTTATCATGCATGTAATAATGTTCTCAGAGAACATATACAGTTACATATACATGTACACTCCTATGCATCTAATGTACACTTTCACACATCTCAGATGTTTGTATCTACAGTTTTTCTTTAATTAGAGTTTAAGTTGCCTCTACTGCAGTGATACTAGTAGATATATATATATAGATATCTACTATATATATCTATATATACTGCAGTGATATTGGTAGACATATAATTTACCACATTATGTCTATATTGATACTTGCAGTTCTTTAACATACCTTTCAGGTTCTTGTATCTGAAACCAAGCAGGATAGATTTAGACTGGATATTAGAAAAACATTCTTTAATATGAGGATGATAGATCAGTGGAATGGGCTACCCAGAGAGGTGGTGGAGGCCCCATCCCTGGAGTCATTCAAGGTCAGGCTTGATGGGGCTCTGAGAAATCTGACCTAGGTAGAGATGTGTCTACTTGAGTAGGGAAGGTTGGACCAGATGACCTCTAGAGGTCCCTTCCAGCCTAAAACATTCTATGATTCTATTTTTTAAACCATAGAGGAATGATATTTAGGCAATTCCATAATGTCTATGGTTTGCATCCATTTCTAAAACAAATAACATTAAAGCATTAATGTGGATGTTGCAGCTGCCAGAATCTTTATAGAACAAAATATTTGTAAGTCGCCTGTAAGGTTACTTAATGAATTTCAGTTTCTGCTGCCTGGAGCATCTGCACGGCCACACAATCTTTTTGTTAAAAATAGAGTTTGCAAGAACTTGAGCTTTGCTCAAGACAAAAATAAACAATTTGTCATTGTTGCTTTAAAGCTGCTAAGACCATTACAATCAGTAGTGCATTCTGATGACAGAAAGGAGCTTATCCTCTTACATGATTCTTCACCCCGTGAGGCTGGTGCAGTACTATCAGACAGTACAAAGATGATTGCTGAACATATGATTGGTTTTATGTCCGGAATCATCTCCAGCAGAGAAGGCATAAATTTCACTTGCTAACAAAAACTGGATGAAGTGTTCTGGAGAGTAAAATGGTTCAGTATTGGTTATTTAACTTTCACTACACTGTACATATAGGTCAGAAAATGCTCCAGATTCTTTATGCAATGGGTCTAAAAAGATCCATGTTGTATCGACAGGTCATTATGATTTTGCTTGACTGTTACTTTTATGGATACACACCAATGTGTAAAACAATATTTTATTCTAACAGCTAAATTATAGGGGAAGAATTGCCACAATTAAAATTTCTTGGTTGAATTTCTTGAGTGTTGCTTTGGCCAATAAACCATACTTCTTAGGCTAATCACTTACTTGATGGTATGGAAGGTAAATATGGATCATCTATCATATCACAGGTGTATTTAGGTCTAACGGATAGTGACTGAAGTTCAGGCCTTGTGTATCTGACACAGAAAATGCAGAGGTACGTCACTAGGTAGCAGAAAACAGAATAGGACTCTTTTTGGTAGTCCTGTGAATCTTATTCCTGAAAACAGAGTTGTCCTGAATTAAGTGTATTTCAGGAGTGACTCCTCACGCTTCAATTTGGTCAGAAGGGAAGATGGTTCCTGAGTTTCACTGGGATGGTGCACTGAGACTTTTCAGCTTTAAAGTTGTCATGCTGTGGGAGCCTGCAGAGGCTCTACAGATAAAGCTATGTAAGTCTGACATTTGCTGAATACAGTCCTTAATGATCACACTAAATCTCTCTGAAGTCATATGTGATCTGAAAGCTGAAAAAACCCCTAATGTTAAGCAAAAAGGTAAAAAGCTGTAATGAAGATAAGAGGCACCCAACAATTCACATTCTGCATTTCTTGCAAGAAAGTTGTTGTCTGTGATCTCAAAGAACTGAGTGTTGTGTCAGTTTATATGAATAATTTTTTAAACAAAATAACAGAGCTAGGTTTGCCAATTTAAATTCCATCTTACATTCCATTATCTTCTCAATATATAGACAAACACCAAGATGAAGGCCAGTTATCTTGTGAATCCTATTTTGTGAATGCACTTCTTGGACTGCAGCTGCCTCTCTACCTGGAAAAGAGCAAAGAAAGGAAGACAGGAGAAATGGAAAAGTAATGCTTGCATCTCCATTTCTAAAGCATTTCTAAAAGACAGATTTAGGGCAAAGACATGGGTAAAAACTATTTACACTCACTGTAGCTGTGGTACAAGATAATAGTTCCTTGGATGTTCCAACAAAATGAAAAAGAATTCGAGTAAGGAGTTGGGGGGGGGAAGGGGGGAGGAGGAAGGCATGTGGGGTCTGTGCTCTTTGAAAGGACTGAAAAAAGTGTAGCAGGTTTTAACTAAATGATTCATAGGGAATATTAAACTGTTGATGTAGCATTTATCAGCTGATGAATCAATTGTGGAAGATTTTTTCAGAAACATTGTTTCCTTCAGAAAAAGCATCTCAATAGTGTTACTCATAATTTTATCTGCTTCTCTTCAGTTTATGTATTTGTTACTGTTTTCTTACCCTATGACTGTTCAGAGTACTGTGCTGAGACAAATGGGTACACTTTCCTTTTAAGTATGTTTTTCCTCCTCAAAGACTTGTTTTGTTTTGTCTGCCTGAGAGCAGCAAAAGAAACAACTTGTGTTTGAGCACAGAGCACTAATAAAACAATTATACTGTTAGATATGGTAATCTTCTAGGAGATGGTGCTACTGTAAGTTTGCGCTATTTGGGACCATACTCAAGAGGAAGGCCAATCAGACTTTTTAGATCAAAATAAGAATAACATTTAAAAACTTAAAGTTTAATAAAGAGGGTCATCTGAGATAAAGATAATGAAGTGCTGGGACCTGGGCTGTGGGCCCCGAATTGAAGTTGACCTATGGATGAGTCACAACCCAGCATTATGTTTTGTTTCCCAAGCGGTTTCAGACCCCAGAGGCAGAACCTGGCCCACCTATGTGAGTTTCTGCCTGCCCCCAGATGGTCATGGTTGGGGTGGTGGGTAAGGCTAGAGCTATGTTAACCAGGAACTGACTAATTTGTGAGAAACAACAAGGAGCTGATAAGTTTGAAGAGAGTTCCTGTTGGGGGCAGCTTGCTGAGCGCTCTCTCTTAGTGATGTGTTCACCCTTGGCTGATTCAAGACAGAGAAGAGCAAACAGATGAAGAATAAAAGATGAAGGTTTGCTGAGGGGATGTTGCTGAGTTTGGTGTTGACCTGAGGAAGAAGAGAGCTAGGAACATAGATGTACTAAAAGTATGTATGCCATATGTCTTAATGACACTTAGTGGACAATGTTACCAAGAAATGTTGGTATAACAATATACTTTTCAATGACATATCACCATCTAAGTGGTAGCATCAGTGAGATCATCTTTTAGGTGTCAGATTTAGCTTAGCTGTTCAGTAAAGAGGAAAACTAACTGTTGCCGTTTAACCTCAGCTGCAACTAAACACCACATAGCCCGCTTGCCCGCTGCTTTCCTCCCTCCCTTCCCCACTCCATGTTTGAGGAGGAGAATAGGGAGGAAAAAAGGTGAAAATCCCATGGGTTGCGATAAGGACAGATCAACAGAACAATTCAAAGAGAAGAAACAGTAATAGCGATAATACTGATGAAACAATACATAAAGTGAGTGATATAGATGGTGAGGCTCTACCCAGTACCCAAGGTGCGCTGTCCCTGCTCTGTCCATACGATGAAGCCACTCGCTGAAAACAGGTGCCCCTTTCCTGGGCCAGCCCTCCTCTTATATAGAGGGCATAATGTTAGTATGGTATCAAAAATCCATTGGCTGGTTCAGCTGTTTATCCCAGCTGTGGCCTCTCCCAGCTGCTTGTGAACATCAATCCTATCCTAGCTGAACCCAGGACACTAGCTTATCCATCCCACCTCTCTATACATGCCTGCAACTCTCTGCAGGTTTTCTTCTATATTCCTCCTAGCCACTTCACTGCTTGCTGATTTCTATACAGGCTATGTGGTAGATTCAAACAAAACAATATCAACATTTTGATTCAGAGCAGTAGAGCAGTTCTGAAGTGAGTTGCCTGATAATACCACAAAGAGCATATTTGACACTCAAAGACTGTTTCTCACGAGTGCAACCAAGATTCCTTCTGGAGGAAGGTAAACTGGGATCTCTATTCCAGTTGCTCACCAAATGTGCACCACAGGGGTCTGAACCAGTGGCTCCACGCTACCATGAGTTTCTTCAACGCACATCCCATTAGAAGTTTATGTATTTTCACATATGCTTTTGCCCACTACCTCTCAGCTCTTTACTTGATGTACCTTCTTCATTATTCTACACTTGACTTGGCTGAAATTAATTTTTTGCCTTCTTTTTCCATTTGCAGTTCATTAATGTCTTGCATATTCTGTCTTCATCATTATATTTTCCTTTATTATTGCTGTCTTTTGAAAAGGCAAAGATTCAACAAGATCCCAGCTAAGCTCCCCAGGATATGACAGAGGTCATTTCAAAGGAAATGAGAATGCTAAAAGTTTATAAGCCAGCAAGATAACCTTGTAGTAGCATCTAACTGCTGATGAGTATCAAGAGGGTAGGCAAATAATGCCTCAATTCATATCGGAAGATGAAGACTCTGTTTATGAAGACCAAGGACAACAACCAGACTTTGGGTGGAATGCAGATGTTCATCAATTACAGAGCTCTTGAACTGATCTGCACGTGAGAAGGCACAACCAGGACTGCTGTTTGACAGCATGCTCACACCTGAGGTCCTAGGATCACCATATAGGAAAGTTTTAGGAGCCTATCTAGCAATGCTTTATCATTCTGATTTCTCACTGAGAACAAAGCACATCTAGTACCTTTCTAGCTTGCTCCCTGCAACAGATTTTATCAGGAACTCCATGTGAGCAATCTAGTTTCCAACCTGAAAAAAATAGTAATGTTCTTCTGTACCTGTCATTATTGCAGAGGGAGGGAGGAATGACAGCCCCAGTCTCAGAGTTATAGAGAGATGACACCTAGCACTGAATCATAAAGGCTGTTTTGTGTTTAAAAGCCAACCTGAGGCTCTGAGCTGTGAGGGAATCTTCTGCCTGGCATTTAGGTATGTCAGAAAAGACCTGCCCAGCCTGTGCTCTGTATGAGTCTAATTCAGCCCCAGTACTAACCAAGCTATAATCACCAGAGGCTCCTCTAAAAACCTAAGCACACATTTCCTTCCCTTTTTGAAAAGCAGTGGACTATGACATGATGATACAATCAAAAAGAAATTGTTTTCTGTCATAGGGCCTTTTGAATCTCTGCCTACAAACTAGAATGACAAGCAGCAAGGAGGGTCTTTTTTTCAGGATACAGAGCAGTTACTGGTAGAATCAATATTTGCTGATTGTAATGTTCCTCCTTCTCCCTCCCTCCCTCTTTTTTCATCATTCACAAAGACTCATAGGACGCTCCAGCCCTTAGTGGGCTACTGAAAGTAAGCAGTGGCAGAGCAGACATGTTCCTGGGACTTCACTGGGTCATAGCTTTCTCTTCATGTTTTTTTGAGTAGCCATTTCAAGCTCAGGTGGCTAATGGTTTGCAGAAACAACATCAGGTGCTGTTTTTCATCTCTAGTTTTAGTAGGTAGTCTGCAGGTAGATGCTCAGCTGTGAGTTGTGATCTTTTTTGCTGTCATGTGAAGAGGAAGGCATATTTTGCTATATTTGAAGGCACGCTATCACTTCTAATGGAACACACTCTCATGGTTACTTAGTGTGAAATCAGAAACAGCAAACTGTATTATCAGCAAGAACTCCAGGCTGTTGATTCTGAAAAGGGCAGCATTAAGGTGTTTTGCACAGTCTTTATGGCACACATCCCAGATCTGGTCAGGCAGTTAGAGGGTATGGAGTAGAGTCACAGAAAACACAGGCTGAATGAGCACCATATTTTTGAAAGAACTTGGAGTATTCTGCTCCAACCCCCAGTTTGTCACACAGTCCCAGCTACCTTAGATTTAGAAAATCAAAGGTACACTTCATTTCCACCCTACTGAGATTTATATCTTTCTTGTCCAGGTACACCTTTATGATCTGTTAATGAGAGGCAGAGGTAACATTTCCTAGTGAACTGGAAGGAACTAAATACAGTGAACTATTGTGTCCATCCTTTCAAAGTAAGTATTAAAATCCTCATAAATTTGAGATAAAAATGTGTAATCACATTGAAACAATCCACATATTTTATCAGTGGATAATTCAATAGATACTTGCAGTTTAAAAACCCATGGAAATCAAAGCCTGGAAATTTTTCTTAATGTTATCCACTTCATTCAAACAAGAAGTTCTGGAGAATGCCATCTGAAGTCTTGACCATTACTTTGCTTCCAGTACTGGATTTGCTGACCTTAAACTAGTCAGGCCACTGATCAGTAGGGGTTCAGAGTTGCAGGACTTTACAAGAGGGAGGAAGAAATAGTCACCCCCTCTAACATAGGTATGATTTTCTGAAATGTTAAGCTATGATAGTGTAGTAGTAGCTCACAGTGCTGTCAGCTCAGAAGAGAGCCTACCCTGCCCCTCCAAAAAAAGTATTAGACTTGTTGCTAGTCATCCCGTATCCCCAAGACAATTGAATGCTGATGTGTTAATTGGACATAAGCAGGACTAGAAACAGACAAGAAAACAGGCAGGAACAGAAACTAGGTTCGTAGTGAGGGTTTGTGGAATACCTTACTTTTTATAGCTTTGTATCGCATGTAAGATGGAAATATTAAGTCTAGGAGACAGCACTAATCTGTCCTGAAGTAAAACCCTAGACCACATAGAGTGTGCTGTAGGGACACAGCCAGTTTATTCAGCCCTCCTATTGTATCATTAGCAAGTAATTACTTGGTAATGCAGACCTAACCAATGAAGCCTGGAGGCTTTGTTAAATTTTCTCTTTGGAAATCCTCACCATAGCCCTATCTTCAAACCATCTAACTTCATATGGTTCTTTGGACATGAAGAATGGGCCCTCTCATACTTGAAAGAGTTATCAGTGATAATGCAAAAAAGTCATATCAGATCAGTTATAATCATGGAGAGGGCCAGTCTCTGAAGGACGGTGAGAGTAACCAGCAGGGAAAAATATAACTAAAGAAATCCTTTTGTAGTCCCCTTTGCTCTTCTCTTTAATCAATGGAATGGAAAATGTATAACATTTCCATTCTTAGCCATACCACATGGAGTAGTCCCTTCCATTAAGAAAAATTATATACCTGTGTCTAATTGTACCTTTGTTTCTCTGCTCATCATCTTAGTGCCTAAACATTGTGCAGTTTAATCAGAGCTTTGTAATGAGGACCATAAGAGAACTTCAGAGAAAATATATGTCTTTCCTATTATCTCTTCATAGGTAACAAAAAAACCCCAAAACAACCCAATAAAATCCCAGAATATTAGGGTATAAATTCTATTCTCCAGTAAGCTTGTAGGTCTATCTCTCACTGAAGCTAAGAGTCACAGGTGCACATAGAAGGGTAAAGAGCTGAGATCCAATATATATATAGCTCTTCTTGAATAAAACTGCTGTCGGGTATTTAAGATATTCTCTCTCCAATGTTTATTCAGAATGTATTTTTGGTGCAACTGGGAGTATATTATACTAACAAATAAGCAAGCCTGAGTAATGAGAATGTAGCACAGCTGATATTCTTAAAGGTAAATATGAGAATTTGTGTTACTTCCAGTACAAATGCAGATATAGCTCCCATCACTGATGTATGACGAGTGACTAATGTCAGCTCAACATGAAAGACTGCAAAGGCAAAAGAAGTTCTCTGATCATGAATTCTCTCAGGGTATCATATCATCACTTAAAAGCCTTGGAGTTTCTGAGTAGAAGAGGACTGGCTAAAGATCAGTTATAAATTTATTTATTGACAAATGTTCTGATGTTTTCAAAGCAAAGCTATAGTAAATATTTTTCTAATATTATTAACTTACTTTCCAGGAAGTTAAAATTTAATAACGGTTGTTTTATGAAGAGGAATGTGTAGCCTACCAGTAGGGGTGGGGAAGGCCCATTTCATAATCGAAGTATGGAGTAAATTTGCTTAGACTATGAAACACTAACATTAAGAAGGAAGTGGCTGAACAACACCCAGAAAATAGGTGCAAATTCTTCCGATTGTTTTGATTTTAATCTGGAGCATTTTCACTGACTATTTTTAGAATGATCCAGAATTAAACATAAAAGGAAAGAAAGAAAAGTGTTATATCTGAACACTGCTCCATGGAGGAGTGAGACCAGATCTGATACCAGCTTGATATTGGTATAAACCTGTGAATTACTCTTGTGAAGTTCAAGAGAAAAAATTGCATCTGGGCATATCAACACATCAGAGGTCTAAATCTCTAATCTTTAGTCTAAATTAGTTTTTGACTTGGACTGCACAAATGTACTGGGAATAAGGACACAGTAAGAATACTCAGTAGGTAACAGTTTTTGGTCAGAATATGCAGATTTAAATAATATTCGTCCTACTAGCTCATTTTGAGCACATGGAGAAAAAGAGTGGAGGAATGAAAAGAGACCAGGCTCTATGGTTTCCCTATAATCCTGTATGCTGGAGTTAATAAAGAAACAATATTAACCATAAGGTTGTCTAGAACAGAATTAATTTATTTTCCTAGAGGAAGAAGAGAGCAAAAGTAAATTTTTTTTTCTCCATCATCGTTTTGAGCAGGGCTGAAAGTAGACAATCTGCACATCCAGAAAATGAAAATCTTTCAACACTGTTAATGAGTTTGTTATCCTTTATCTTTCCCCAGACTGTGTTCTGGTCCCTGTTTCCATTTTAATTAATGTCAAAATTTCCATTTGCACTGAGAGTATGGTTATTTTATGTCATTATGTCGTCTTATGTATTCTTTTTGTCTTTTTTTTTTTTTTGAGTTTCACTCTTTCTGTCACATAGAAATGCTATAGCTACTTTAATTTGTTTCATACACAAATTCTTAAATTACAAGGAATTAGCTCATCAAGGCAGATTCGCAGAAATTCACAAAGCTTTGGAATATTCCCAAATACCCAAACAGATTTTCTGGCTTTGACAACAAAACTATTTGTGCATAGAGCTATTAGTAAAACTGTATTTTTTAATGATACATAACAAATCAATGGAGAAATACTTTTATGATACGGGACCATGACATGTTGCTCAATTTATAATTCATTATACAATGAAACTGAAGTTTTATAATGTTATTAAAATGCATATAAAGTAATAAGAAATCAACATTTATCAGAAAAATAGTGATTTGAAAATAACCTTGTAATAGGGCAAATAAATAAGTAAGCCTATCATTTTTATATATCAGTATAATAACAATAAAAGGCAATGTCTGAGATAAATGCAACAAAACAGTTAAAATTAAAAGGCTCTATAATCACGTCCTTAATTATAGAAGAATTGTAAATCTCTGATTTTTCTAAACTTATTTTAAAATCTACTTTTAGGTTTTAATTCATGCAAAGTTATTTGGTACTTGAACTGCATATAGTATATATTGGTATTTGCTTGTCGTTCAGTGTTGCATTTATATAGCATCCTCTGGAAAAGAGCTGGGGATAAATTCAAGATGTTAGTTTAGTGCCTGTCAGGTTTTGTGAATATTATTGAAATATTTTGAATGGAGTACTGACAATATAACACACAATTCTACCATCCTTCCTCACACATAGAAATAACCTGATCCATTAAAAGTTCCACTAGTTTCATACAGGCTTCTCACAGAATAAAATGGTCCTTAGTGTATTTATGATAGGGAAGAAAAAAAAAGGACAACAAAACCCAACGGAGCTACTGAGTATTCACAATGCAGACTAAAAGGGGCAGTTTTAACAGCCAAAGAACAAACCAAATATGCATGTTCTGTATAACCATTCAGAGAAATTCTGGAAAACTGACGTTTAACACTTTTTTATTGCCTTCCCCCCCCCAACCTCTTATCGGGGACTCATATGTC
>VYZX01013386.1:1004-21660 GCA_013401335.1 Brachypteracias leptosomus
TGGCAAGGAAAGCGAAGAATAGAGATTAAGTCCTTTAGCAAAACATTCAGCTTGTTTGCTGCAAAGTTTCAATCCTTCCACTTGCACATTTAAGCATGTTGCATCATCTACAAGACGCGTGACAAACTGCAATTGTAGTAAGAGAAAGACATTTGTCCAGCCTACCATGTATAACACTGAAGGGCTGTCAGAAACCTTTTCTTTCCAATAGCAAATATACTACTGTACTTAAATTCATTAAAAAGAAATGACACCATGAAATTATTGTAGAAACATATGGAAAATTTCTATTACTCAGAAGAGTTGGAATTAAGAAACTGCGCTGATGAAATTTTAATATAAAGGGTGAGAAATTATAGATCAGAAATAGATAGACGGTAACATGAACTACTGGCCCTGATAAACTGATCAAGGATCTCAAAATATGCATTTACTTCTTCAATGGAACTGTATTTCAGAGTAACTGTACCTCCTGATTATAACCCTTACTTCAAAGGCACATTGCAGCACTGAACATACACACTGCAGATTCAGGAATTTCAGTACTAGTGAACTTCACACATAAACATTCAGTATAATACATCATAGCAAAACAATAGTATTGCAAAATATTATTATTGTTCTAAAGTGTGGAGTATGTACTGCAAGGCAATTTTAAGGAAAAGAAAAAAATAAGATCAAACCACAAATCTCTAAATTACAACCCTTTTGATTAAAGTTACTCAAAACACAGACTAAAATATATACATATTTCAAAAACTGAGCGGAAAAGCTCAGGACACATCTATCTGTGAAGACCACATGCTGTTCAAATGATCTTCAAAGCTAATTGTAATTACCTTCTGCACTTACAAAATACTGTAGACATGCAGAAAGGGAATGTATGTTTGTGAACCAGGCAATGCAAAGGTTACTTGGGTCCTTCCATTCGTCCTGTCCCTACATTTCAGAAGGGAACTGCTTTTCAGCTCTGTCTGCCTATCACGACCTTCTGTCTCAGGCAACAAACTAAATCCAAGTCTCCCTTCTCTGCGGGTTCAAAAATTTTTAAACACAATCATTCTTACTTGCTCATTTAATTGGTGAAGGGTTAACAGTGACACAAGCCACACAGCATTTCTGTTTCTGTTTCTCTCATGACTGAATGGCAAGCCCTTTCTGCTGATTCCATTTTCTTTCCAATGACCACACAATACTTAGCAGGTCAGATTTCATTTTCTCATTTAGATAAAAATGTTCTAGCATACTAAGGAAGACCCATAAGCTGATACAAAAGCTTCTCCGACTAAATTTTATCGGATAATTGTGTGATGCTTAAATGGGATTTAGGTACTCTTGTTGATACTGCAAAGCAGCAAAATGGCATCTTGATGCTAGTCTGCAAGTTCCCAGATGCTGGTCAAAGCAATCAGTATTCCAAACTGCACCATAAATAGAACTGGAAAATGTAAGAAACTTTAAGCATATCTGCTTTGGGATAGTTACCTGGGTGCTAGGTATTGATTGAGTAACATAGCCTCAATGCACTTTGTAACAAGACAAGCACAAAATCAAAGGTCTTGGATTTCAGCCTTTTAACTTCTAGTGCTTTTTTCTCCACACTCTATGATACTTGTCAAGCAATTTTCAGTCTTCAGAATATTCTACTGTCACTATTACTTAGTGTACACTACCAGTAATTCTCTGACTACTTGACAGTAACAAGAATAGCTCAAGAAATAGATGGAGCTTCAACTAATACATTTTCTATTTTAGTTTAATATATAAAAAACATATAGTGTACTCAAGTAATATAAACTATATATAGATTACTACATAATTGTATAAATATAGTGTGTGTGTATATATATTTATGTAAAAATAATGTGCTTGCATTAAACACTCCAACTTTTAACACAATACATTGAACATTGAATCCACTGCCAGGAAGACTCATTGTGTGTGCATTATGTTACAAATGAACATGCCTGGTTTAAGCCAGAGCTGCCATGTATCAGAACTGCAGTCTAAGCATTCCATATAGGAGTACCACTGAGCTCACCTGCAGAGAAATACACTTTATCTGCACTTTCACAGCATGCCTGCACTTACTACTACTCAAATATAGGAGGGAAGGAAAGAGTTATCTGTACTCTGAGTTGTTGACTGTCAAATGCAGCTTAACTTCAGTGCAGTTCAGCTATAACATTCAATACATCATTGAATGTAATTGCAGTCATTCCATGCTCCCAAAAAGGCAGTTTATGTAACATCACAGGTAGCAGAACATTCTCCCTGACAAAGTCTAGCCATTTTAACCTAGATTACTATGCGAGTTTTAAAACCTGAATATTTTTTGGTTTATTAACGTCTTTGAAGAGGCCACAAACAGTTATCTTGCTTTTTTAATCCCATCAGGAATATGGGGTTGAAGTGTCTTTTATTTTAAAGAGAGCTTTTGAGAGTACCTTAGACAGACAAAATATATGGGACATCCTGGATTGCATATACAGCAATAGCACCCACAGGGAAAGTAATTACACATACTCAGTACTAAATGCCTAGACAGATCTACAGCATGCACTAAAGGTAACTTCTGTCCATAATAGACTTGTGTCATCATTCATAAGCCTTTAAGAAGACTTAAAAGTTCATGTTCCTGAAGCTTTTACTTCTCCCCCAAACTACATCCATTCATCTCTTTAAAGATCATGCCTCACCTCCCCAGCCTGCAAGTCATTCCTCATGTTTTCCTGAACAGAGTTCCATACCAAGGGAAGGTGGCTATTAGCAGATCACAAATGTAATTTCATAAGTATTTACTGAGATTTCAAACAACTTCTACTGTTATAAGCTGCAGAAACTTTTTTTTTTCCCCCTGTGTTTTTTGATGAGATAAAGGTAGTATTAAGATGCCTTTTTTCAGTATCTTAAGGAAGACTTGTGCACCCAAAAAGCTCAATTCATTTTTCCCTTAGTAAACTAGCTGGTCTAATAAATCATCTCTTCCTGTAAGCCTCATATTGCTCATCCTTAAGAATGAGACTGATGTACTACTATATCAAAGGCTAACTTAGACCAAACTTCTTTGGCTTTGGATATGTAAAGCTTCCAGACTACAAAGGACATTCATTGAAATGGATGTGGAATAATGAACTGAATCATAATTCAAGTTTTCGAAAGTTCCAGGATTAATAATGTAGACGTAGTAAAGTTCTCAATTATTACTAAGATCTAAAGCTGCAGACTCTGGGATGCTACGTTAAATCAAGATCTCTGTCTGACCTGCACAAGATCAAATATACATTAAGTATTAGAGGTGGGAGAGTAGAAGATTGTTTCTATTAGCTGCATTTGTTTAGGTTATATTTTCACTTAAGACTAAGCAGTAAAATTATATAGTTCTATTAAGCACTGACCAATCATTATTTTATCTAGACTGTCACATAACAAAGGATCTGCCCTTGGCTGGCAAGCTTCAATGCAAGAAACATGAGAAAGAGGAAGAGGAAAGAGGAAACAGGGCAGAGGGGAGGCAGGCAGAGAGGAAGACAGACCTTGATTTTTTTTAATACAACCTTTACTGTAACTCACCCAATTAAAAAGGATTAAATTCTAATAAAAGGCTTTACAAAAACAGGTATCTGGAGTTCAACTGACCTTAATGACACAACTTTACAATGTTCACAGAATCATCTGCTCATCATGTAATTTTATATGTGTTCCACGTGCTGCAGGGAGTTTAAGGAAAGGGTCCACAAACCCTGCCTCTCCCAGTTCTCAAGCCTTTCTCAAATCTCTAAATGCCAAAAATTTAAGCATGCTGAAAAGGCATTAAATTGTACTAGCCCACTGGCCGTATGTACTGAAAGAACCCTCCACAATGGTCACAATTTCAATGTTGACCTCCAGGACATCCATGCCATTCATGTACTCGAAAGGACTTCGCAATAACAGTTTGTCATGTCTGATGCTATTGAGGCAAAGGATCTTCTGTTGGCTCAGCTTTAGATAGAAAGTACAAGAAAATCTCAAAGGAAAACAGCTACGTTTTGTTTATTGACATTCAGTGACAAGACAGCCAAGTTCCTTTCAAATAAATCTACACAAACCTAGTGAGGTAGTAAGCATGAACCACACCTATTCTCTGAAGGTAATGGAGATCACAGCTGTTCCCTTCAGAACAGGACTCAGCTTTTGTCAAACTACACAAATGCAACTTTTTTTTGTTCTTTCTGTACATGACATTTCCATTTTACAACATAAAATCACATCTCCGAAAATACTGACCATATCCTGTGCCCTTGGAGATTTGAGAAAAGAACTGAATCCTTTCCCACTTTTCTTTAGAAAGCTTCATGACATGTGTGGCAACCTATGCCTTGTTAAAAATCATAGTCTTTACAAGGAACCTATTAGATCTGAAACACCACCCCTGGCCCACAAAAAAATATTACGGGAAAATTCCACTGGAAGAGGAGGTGAAAAAAAATATGGGAATAGCTATAAAAAGCTGTCTACTGCTGATGTGTATTACAGTAGATTTGGGTTGTATTCCAGTTCTTGCAAATCTGCATGCCTTAAGGCTGGCCTAGTAACAATAATACAGAAAATCCCAATGAATTTTAAGACATCACTGCTTGGCATTATGTACTATCTTTGCCTTACAAACAAAGAGGCCAAGTTCCAGATACGATTCTGATTTCTTGGGCTAATTTATTTTTCAGAAAGATAAGAAATTAAAGTGGTTGGAAAAAAATTAATCAATAAACTTCCCACAGCACAGCAAAGTTTGAAAGTCTTCCTTCTGCCATCCTGAGCTCCTAAGCATGTGGTTCTCACTATATCAAAGCTGCCGTGTTCTCATCCTCTCTTCCCTGGCCCTGTAACCCTATAAGCGCATGGAATATTTTACAGATCAACTTCTTTATGTGCATGCAGAATGGTCTGCATTTCACTGTGAGGGTGGTAGAGCACTGGAACAGGCTGCCCAGGAGGGTTGTGGGGTCTTCTCTGGAGACATTCAAAACCCACCTGGACGCGTTCCTGTGTGATCTGCTCTAGGTGGCCCTGCTCTGGCAGGAGGGCTGCACTAGATGACCTTTCGAGGTTCCTTCCAACCCTTAACATTTTGTGATTCTGTGATCTAGACCAGATGAAATTAAATTACTACAGGATGAAAACTATCATTTTGACACTGTTCCACTATGAGAAGAACAAGTGTTTTCTGCTCTTATCTCCCCTTGGGTTTACAAGAAAGTCATAATTATACTTATTTTCCTGAATTCAACCTACATGCATTTCAAAATGAGAGCTAGAAATATGCTTCCTCCTCCTTCTGTAATAGCAATCTTTAACTAATATCACTGAACCGTAACTACAGCTGCAAGTAATACTTCACTGATACAATTTCTTTACAGAAAAGCTGGGCTATAAAGCAAATTAAAACCACGTCTCTCTCTCTCAGTGAATATAGCTGTGTAATAAAGTGGTTACACATTGGTATCTGACTTCTGTTACCAGTTTTACCATTGAAAACGTTAGTTCTATCTCTTTGTATGTCTTTTGTTTGCCTGCAGTCCTTGGAGCAAGATATAAGCAAAATAGGGCCATCCTGAAAGTGCTAAAGGAAAAAAAAAAGCAAGATTTGAGTCTTTAAAAGTAGGTCTCAGCTTCTGGCTTATTTCAGTTCTGGTTATTTCAACTTCAGTCTTAGCAATACTACAAGCATTGCTTGCCTTCTAAAACTTCAGTTACTATCACCTCCACCAAGTGGTATACTATTTGTGAATTTTGTCACTCTTTCACATCTAATAAGGCTTCAGAAATACAATGATGAAAAAACTGAATAGCTTCAGTACAGAGAATTTATCCATATTTGCCCCCAAAGGATTTAAATCCATGTTTTCTACCTCCCAGGACACTGGCCCAAATTCCAAACTAATTGAGAAGGAGAGGAAGGGCTTAGGTATTCTTACTTTTCCTACTCAATCTGTTCTCCTGTGAATTTCTGAATATTGATTTGGTCCAGAGAACAAAAGGTAGCATGATTTTTCAGCCACAGAGACTAGCGTAGTCTAATCTTTCAACATGAGAGGTATATTCTAACTTCATCAACATTTTTCTCATTGCTATTCTTTCTTGTCCATCTATCTATACAGTTATTAGTCTCAATTACCAATGATATAATCATTCATCATCACCTGCCCTTTTTTTCCTAACAGTATCAAGGTATCAGACAAAAAAGTAAAGTGCCTAAACTGGGGGAAATTAATCTCTCTCTTTAGATAAGAGCATGTCTTCAGAAGACAAACCAGAGCAGCTCAGACTTGTACTCTCAAGTACTGTGTGAAACAAACCAACTATATTAATGATTGATAGAAACAATATCCCCCTAATCACACTACATGCCTAACGTTAACTGGTATAGATAGTTCTCCCAGAACTTTATGCCTCAGTGGCTTGGGTTTCTGTGGTAGCTTTTTTTGGTTATGCTTCTGAAATGAAGTTGTTAAAGAAAGATAAAGCTAAGACACTTATGGCATAAGAGGGAACAGCAGTCCTCTCAAAACCTTCTTGATTCTTTACAAGCATGAAAATCCTTAAGTGAGAAGGGGGCTATTGTGTAACTCTACATATTTTAGAGTAGAAAGACACCAAAGCTCTCTCAGTGTAATACAGAAATGTTTATTTTGGATTTCACATCTAAACTTCTGACAGATGTCTGCCCAGGCAGAAAAAGAGGAAGGGAAAGGACCAGATCCTGGCATTTTTATTCATAAATTCTATTCAGCACTCTGAGACAGCAAAATAAATATTTTTTTGTTCAAATTGAATTTTGCTGTTAGATTTTAATTCTGCAGACAATGTAATCTATTGTACATCATTTCAATTAAATGAAAAAAAAAAGGATTACTTCAAGGAAGCCAAATCACAGTAGTTTCATCATCATGGTGAAAAGCTTACTGCCATTGAAGAAACATGAAAGCAGTTAGTTACCCTGAAGATGTTGCTTTGAATAAGAGTATTTCTACACTTAATTGTAGCATAAAGTAATACTTAACCGCCCTTGAACGAAACAGTCATGTAAACCGTAACTGCTCATCATTAGGAAGCGAGTTTATACACAGAACAGAATGCAGCAATGTTCTTCCCTTTGTAGCAGGGAACAGCAGATTACAGGACAAATAGGGAAAACAGAGAGCATCCAGAGGTTAATTTTGGATCCAAGCTTGTTTTATCTGGCATATCAGCAATACTACAGGAAACCATGCTCAGATTAGAATGCATAAGGTTGAAAGATGCACAACATTATCAGATTTCCCATGCTGCATGCTGTTGCTCTGAGTAGCATTTTAAGACCGGTAACAAAATCTGGATGCAAATCTAGGCCATTATTTTTTAACCTTCATTTAAATTTATAACTTCCTGTTTATGTTGTTCAAATATCAAGTTTGCAAGAGTTTATTAGCAAAGATAAAAAAAAAAAAAAAATGTACTGTGACCTGATTTAGAAGGACACTAAACTTCCACATGCTTCATGCATTACTTGCCCTCCTAGGATCTGACTCTGCAAACACAAAGCATTCTGCTAATAACTATAACTGGATATTTTTTAAATATCCCACACCAAGCATGCAAGCATTTGTACAATAAGAATACCAAAAGTGTAGCAGTCTTAAATAAAGGATGGCATCTCTATTTACACATCACTTTCTAAGGCCAGCTTCACCATCCTCTCCACACCACTGAGGATTGCCCTAATACAAACACTACATTTTAAAATCACATGCTTACTATGTTGCTATTTTTCTACTCAGCTGATACCTGGAGGGAAGGGAAGGGCTAATCATCCAAATTCACAAAGGCTGCAATAACAGGATATATCTGAAATACAGATATCTGTACATAATGGCATGCATTGCTTAAAAAGCATCAGTCAGAAGAGTTTCCTGGAATACTGTGCTGGAATACTCCTGTCTGGGAAGGAAACCAGCCTCTCTCTGTTTGGGTCAGTATGATTCAAGCAAATCAATTACAGATTTTCAAGAAAACAAATAATACAGCATCACACGTTTCAAACAATCGAATGCAACGATAGATCATCCAGTACCAGGGAGCATCTGTCTTCAGAAATGTTGCTATTTTTCAAAAGTACACTCTAGACAAGAGTGTCTCTTCCTTTGCAAAAGAAACCCACCAAAACAACCAACCAATCAAACATTAAAACTGTCACTTTTTCTCAGGAATGACAGAGGCTGGCGCACAAATGGATGTTATCCTCAGGCAACAACATATTTCCAAGAGAAACACTACTTCTGTTTCTGGGCCTACTGAAGTAATCCTCTTGAGCCTTTTCTGTCAGGCTGAAGACTGAACCACAAACCATTCAAGGTGTGTACACCTTATCTTTGCCTTTCAGGTCTTGTACCAATTAAACTGTTAGATCCAAGGATAAGTTCTTCTGTGGGCAGAATCCAGGAACCTACTAGATTTAACAATGTTAATCGAACAATAAAATTAATTCAGTGTTCCTGTTTTCCATTATACATCCACTATATCAAAATCACAATGCACTTATCTAAACAGTGTACAAGTTTCATTTATGAATGTGGAAAGAATAGCTTAGCCCACCTTCCAAGTACATATTTATTCTAGATAAATACAACTAATTTCCATTTAATGGAAGTTAGGTAGAGACATTCCAAAGAGAAAGGGGATGGAAAAATAATATTAGAATACAAAATGCTACTACCGAGGGTGAGAAGATCTGTCTCTAGTCTAGAATGTTCTTAAAAATGTTCTTAAAAAAAGCAAAGTACATCAGAGTAACCACAATCTCCTTATTTGTTTCTCTTTACAGTAAATCAGTCTATATCGCCACAGCTAGGCCATGTCTAGCAGCTAATCTCTGCTTTAAACTACACGGTCTGTATCTGTGCTGCTGGCTCTCTTCTTCCTCAGGCCAACACCAAACTCTGCAACATCCCCTCAGCATAACCTCGTCTTTTATTCTTCATCTGTTTGCTCGTCTCCATCTCAAATCAGTCAATGGGGAACACACCCCTCAGAGAGAGCTCAGCAAGCTGCCCCCAACAAGAAGCTCTCTTCAAACTGATCAGCTTGTTACTTCTCACAAACTGGTCGGTTCCTGGTTAATATATCTCTAGCCTCGCCCACCACCCCAACCACAATCACCTGGGGGAAGTTGGGGCCTCACACAGGTGGGCCACGTTCTGCCTCTGGGGCCTTGGGGAACAAAACATATTGCTGGGTTGTGATTCATCCATAGGTCAACTCCAACTTGGGGCCCACAGATCAGGCCCCAGCACTTCATTATCTCAGGCCTATATCCATAGTCTAATATTAAAGATACAGATTCACTCAAAACTGTTCCCAAAATTTGAAAGATAATTCAAATGGAATTTTAATGCAGCTTAGTAATACACATTAATTCTAAACATTATATATGTTGCACCTTAGGTAGAGCAACATAACATTGTCATGAAACCAAAGTCCTCCGTTGTGTAATACAGCCCACTTGGGGCAAAAATTGAGTTAAGAATATGGAAAAATATTTTAGTTAAGATATAACTTCTGCTAACAATAACTAGAGTCAAAATAGGTTAAAATGTCAGGGTTTGTTTTAGAACAAAGCTGCAAAGCAATTAAGGGAGGAAATAGCTTGTGTATGTTTGCTAATTTAAAAAAAAAAAAAAAAGTAAATAATTTAAAACAAATACACTCATTTTCATTCATGTTAATTATATTTCTTAGTGGACACTAAGGCTGAGAAGCATCATATCTTAAAATATCTTTAGGTCCAATAAGCCTAAATGCACCCTTACACATTAAATCTGTCTTAAAATCTAAAATAATATGCCAGATATAGTAAGCTTTGCTACTAAAAATGAATCTGAATTCTTTTAGAATAAGCCTCTAAAACCTTGCACTTACTTCTTAAGACACTTTATCCAATAAAGGCTGGATCACTTGCTGAAGTTTCTTTGCATTGATAAAAATTACAGTAATTATTTGTACATAAAGAATTGTATACTTATTTGAAATTACCACTGGTCAAGTTTTTCATAAAACATGCATACACTCATAAGTACAAGTGTAGGAATGATTGATGTTCATGAAATAGAAGAGTGGTATTCTCAAAGTATCATCTGATGACATGCCAATCAATACTTTAATCCTCACAGATTTAGAACAGCTGTTTCTTCGGCCCGGCTGATACAGTGAAAGCATCTCAGCTTGGACACAGGAAAGTTTCATTCCTAACAGAAGAGGCAACTATGGATCTGTAGATGTCATTTTAAAGAACTTCCCCTTGCATTCCACTTCCACAATTAGTTCACCTTAAAAGCTAATTGGTTTTGTTCACTGTTTAGGTATTGCTATAAAGTCAAGGAACCTGGTAGAAAGAAACAAAACCTCATTTAAACAGAAAACAACACTAAATGCTTCTTTATAGCTCTCTGTAGCAAGTCACTCCCTACTTTTCAGCTATAGCTAACGCTTCACTTCAGCTATTCATTCTGACAGCTCTGGGACCTTCTGGCTCCTCTTGTTCTTCCGGTCATTGTAGAAATAAACTGCTTACACACACACATATATTCAACAGAACATCAAGACCGAACAAAATGTTATGTTCTGGACTATATGCTCCCTTTATAAGGACCAGGAATTAAATTCTTGCCACAAGCAAGTCAGTAAGAATAACTTCAAACTAACCAAATTAACTTCAAACAAGCCTAACTTTCACACTAACATGAGCACACATCGCACTGTAGTCAACATTTGACTCAGATACTTCAACTCACAGCCATAAAAGAAAGCCAGACAGTCAATGAGAAAAAATTTATTTGCTTGGACTCTGTGTTGATTTGTTTATCAGGGAACATATAAGCTCTGTTTCTCTTCTAGAAAATAATTGCACAGAAATTGTCATATTGTAGACAGATGCTACATTTTTAAATCAGTTCCAGGAGTGATTTAATGGTCTCCTGTGCAGAATATAATGGCTTTTTAACATGAAATTTAATAATTACTCAAGTTTATGAAACAGATTGAGCAGAGTAATTTCAATTCATTCTAGATTGTCTTAATAATGTTGACTCACTTTGAAACTAAATGTTATGTTACAGAGGTACTTAGATCAATTAATGGATTCATTCATCAATGGATTTTTAATTAATTGGAAATATTTATTTTCATCCTATGCAGCCTTCTAATCTTTCTAATTCCTAGAAACAACTCTATTCTATGGACAGCAAGGGTCTAAAACAATGCCCTTCACACACCACATTCAAAGTCAAGCACATGAGCAGTATAAATGCTCCTCCAGTCATGGTTGACCCTGGGGGGTCTGTCAAGCCATCTCAGGCACACACTACATTGCCACTCAGCTTCTTTTGCACAAAACTGATAGCACAAAACAGGCACTGGGAAGAAAACTCTCTGTTGTCACAACAGAAACATATAAATATAAATAAAGACTGGTAATAACAGAGGAAGAGAGGAAGTAGTTAAAGTACACATTATGCATGTTATAGTAGGGATTGTTTCCACTTTGCATTTATCAACAAGCCAGGGCAACAACTTATATCAAAGCTGTTTCAGCCTTACTTTTCCTAATGTGCTCAAACTGCTAGGGGAGGAGAATTTTCTGTGCAGTGATTCTTCATGATTCCAGGAAAAAATGTCTTCCTATGAAAATATTTACAACTAAAATGAAGGAAAAGTGTAACAATGAGAATTTCTTGCACAAGAAACGTACAACTGGTTTGTTTCAAAAATGCACAGAACTGAGGCAGAAGATTAAAAGTAGAGTCTGCAGCTGAGCTACAACAGATGTTACCACTTTTGAAGAAGACTGCCTACAAGTTATACCATCTTCCACGGAGATGGAAACCATCACGTGAAAAGTGATGGTCTATAAAGGACAGTCTGTAGAACTGAAAATCTTGAGTTAGGTAAAGCAGAACACTTGCTACCCACTGGATCTTTAGTAACTGAGCCATAAGAAACTGGCTGCACCCTGTTTAACTGAATGTTGCATTTTCTCATGTTAATTGAAAGAAAGAGGCTCTGCAGACCGCAAGTATAACAACAAACTACTCAACAGTTTCCAATATAATTAACATCCGTATCTATCAATTCAATTTAAGACTAATTCCATCCCAGCCAAGCATACGCCCTGTCAAAACCCTTGTGAATTCTTCCATAAATGGATTTCTTCCCTTTTTACTATGATATCATACTTTAAGATACTCAGGCCTATTCCCTTCTCAATGCTCTTCTGAAAACCCACGTCTAGTGTAACAGCCCTTATTAACATGTCTAATTGTAGTGTGTCTGTCTGAGCTGATTTTCCCCATACAGCTTTCATGCTGCAGTACTGGGACCCAGAGGATGTTGATAACATGGTGTGTGTTATGTCTAGCCGTGAGTGCCCACACAACACCAAAGGTACGAGGTGGGCAAGACCTGGGAGGGGATACAACCCGGACAGCCGGCCCGAGCTGACCAATAGGATATTCCATACCATATGATGTCAGCTCAACTATAAAGGAAGGAGGATGGGGGGATTCGGGGGAAAGATGTTTGTCCTCCGAGCAACTGGTACGCGTTCTGGAGCCCTGCTTCCTGGGACAGGCCTGACACCGCCTGCGGATGGGAAGTAGAGAGTAACGGCTTTGCTTGCTTTTTCTTCGCGAGCGGCCTTGCTTTCTCTGCTGTTTATTAAAACTGCTTTTTATCATAACCCACGGGTTCTTCTTTCCATCTTACTCTCTCCCCGCTTGCCTTGCTGACAGAGGTTTGGGGTGGGGGTGTGACAGGGGGACTAGGGGTGGGCACCAGGCACCCAGCCAAGGTAAACCCACAACACTAATACAAATTCTTTGAAGGCTTATCCATATAATACACAAAAGCCACTCTGGCTCTTGGCACTACAACATATTTACCCATGTGTTTACTAATTCTAGTCTTTATCATGTATACAACTGTGTTCAGTTCTAAAACTCTAGTTACAAGTTCACGGTGAGACCTTTTTAAATACTAGCATCATTTCTCCCATCTTTCATTTCCCCTCTAATGAGACTGTTCATGTAACCTGTTCAACAATCCGTTATATAAAGTCATTACTCTATCAGCACTTTCACACCAAGTTCTTTACATCCTTCCAAAATTTCACATTCAAACACCTATTCCCCCTAGAGCTACTGAGCTGATATCACCCATCACCCTTAATCAATCTATATCTAAGCTGATTCCACAAACATTTTCATGCTAACAGAAAATCTTAGTTGATACTAAGTTGATACTAACTCATAGTTGATAATTTAATACCTCCTGTATCTGCTGTTTAGATAAAAACTCTCAGGACATTAGCTGTCTGTGCCCTCTATAATTCTAAACACAATCAGAAGTTCCTGTATATCTTTCATTAGCTTGCTCATCATCACAACTTTTCTGCTGAATAACTTTATACATGTGATACAGCACCCTACCACCTTCTGTACATATGGCACTTATATTTTAATCCTAAAGAGCCTGGAATACAAAGACAAGGCTTAATATCAGCAAAGGCTAGCTCCTGAAGCAAAAAGCTTGATTTATTAGGAGTCACCTCACAGAATATATAATTTTTTTGGTGTTCATTCTTACAGACAGACATAAATAGCCTTCTCTCCCAAACTTTTCCTCTCAAAAAGTACCTTATGTTCATCAAGCAATGTTTTTCAGATGAACGTTGTTAAACTGCACATGTATCAATAAGCCATGTGTTGAAATTAAAAGCCACAAATGACTAAAATAAAAAATAGGTTTTGTATAGATAATGAAAAACACAGAAGCACCACAAAGAACTAAACACACTCTAAACCAAGCACCAACCTCTTTCTTACTAGTGGCATACATATAATTTTATGATATTGATTTATATTATGGGACTTACTCAGGATGGAAGACAACAGGTGAAGGCAAAAAGCTGACCAACAAAACAAGTAGTTTCATAAGAACTTATCACACCTCTGAATCACAGCAGTTGAAAAAAGCTATTTTGGGTCATATACCCTAAGTAGAAGCAAAGTGCCACATAACCAGCCACAGGTGTGTTAGTATCATGAAGAGCCAAGACATCAGAAGACAGCTGCATCCACTGATCCCTTTAGGTATTACCATCTAAGGAGGACAGACAGAAGTGAAATAATGAGAGTAACAATACTGATCAAAAGATAAAGTATATCTTCAATGAACAGACAAATGACTCCACGTAACAACTTGAGTTTCACTTTATTCTTCTGGGACAGTGTCTAATTTCCCTATGAACTGGCTCAAGTTCTTGATAATGATAATGATTATTATTGTTGGTGGTTTTTTCCTATCAATTTTCTATGCCACAAAAGTTCTTTCACCAATTAAACTATGAGCTTCAAAGTCACTTGTAAATAACCAATATGGCAAGCACGCTCAGTGCATCTTCCTCTCTAGTTAACAAGCTACAAAGTCAATACAAGCATGTAACTTTTAATTTTGCTGGCAAATGACTGCCTTATTCTCCATGTCAAAGCTGCAGCTGGGGGAGGAAACTGCAGCTGCATGCATAATCAATGATCATAGGGTATGCATGTAAAAGCTTTCCACCTACGCTGATTTTAGAAAATATTTGCCATATTTACTATATAAGCATACCAGAAGTGACTGGGAGAAGCACACTTACATAGACCCTAAACCCACACAACACACAGCCTTAATACAATGGAACTAATTTAGAAGGCTGTGTCCAGCTGTAGAAGGACACTGTGCTTAAGAGAAGAATTTAGTATGCACATTACAAATATATTTTTCCATTAAACAGGGGGGAGAAGGAGGGTGTCTTACAGCAAAGAAAACCTTCTTGTGTGAGGGCTCATTCTTCTTTAAAAAGGAATAATTAATGGAAAATATTTCCCAGTTATAACAAATTCAAAAGCAAATGAAAAACATACTCTTTTTTATGCCATGTACTGCGTATGGGAATTCATATTCAAAACTGGGGGTTTTTTGCAATTGTTGCAAAAGTTAACTAAAAAATTCTCCACAGGGATGAAATGGGACCAGTGATTTATTTTTTCAGGCAATGTTAACAAATCCAATATTGTCAATGTTGGCTCAAGGTTAAACACACAAAGTGTACTTCTGATGCTCTGCAAGCATCTTTTTGTTACCACTACAGAAAATGCATCATAATCCACAAAATCAAATGAGATGAGCAACTGCAACACCAGCTCTGGGATTTGCACGAACATACATGTTCTATTCCTGGTGGTTTCAAATATCAAATTCAAAAGTCCTGTATGTTTTATTTATGCTACTTTGCATTCTTTAAAAGGCATGGATTTCTTCTGGTTTCATAGAGCTCTCTGGCTTTCAGAGGAATCCAGACTATTCATATACCCTATCACTGCGGACCAAGTTAGGAAACACACAAAACAGTTATTACTGCAACATAGTATTTTATCATAAATATTTAGAAACATAGTAATATGTACAAACAATGTTATTTATTTATTCCTTCTCCAAGCCTAAAAGTTATTCAGCAACAAACGTACAGCAGTAGTTCTGCATTCTCAGTGCAGGATAGATTCCAGGAAAGTTAACACATAACACACTTCCCTATAACAGAGATTGTCCAGATATTTCTGTGGAACGGGACTATGGGCTGTTGAGCAGCTAGCAAGAACAGAGGAACACATTGCCACATTCAGCATCTTCCATCAAAACCTAAAGATAACCTGAGTTAAAGTGGCATCTAAAACTCTCAGGGTTCATCTGAGAACCTGGTGTATATGTATAAATTCAAATTAAATCTTAAATCAACTCTCACTGAAAGTGTATAGAAAAAAAAGTGTTTCTGACTATTTTTCTTGCACCTCTAAGTTCCTGTTTGCCAAATGCCAGCTTTGCTCCATTTTCCTGTAGCAGTGGGAAATATACAGTATGTTTATAGAGGTATTTTCCAAACTTTTCTCGTTAAGAATTCTTCTGTTTCTTTCTAACTGACCTCAAAGACTGTCCCCATTCATTGACGTAGGTCAAGAATGACAGGATAAAGATATCTGCCAGAATAAAAAAAAGGATACAACTATAAAAAGCATATTTAAAATTCTATTCTGTTCACTTTTTGGTCATTTTATTTTTTATTACATCTTAAATCCATGAATTATGGCAGTAATAGATGCACATGTCAGTTGGGACAGACGAGGCATTGTAATGGTATTTGGATAATCCACTCCGCAGGAATGTTCATTATTCTTTCTGAAGTTTCACAAGTGTTCCCTGGCATAACGCTGCTACAGCTGCTTTTCAGTCTAATGTTGTTACAAGGTCTGATTCAAACATAATGTCTGCTAGAGAAATCTGGCAAGGAGCAGAGTCCTAGGAAAATACTTGTGATGCTAAGGTGTAACTAATGGAGACTGAACTGCTGAAAAAAATTAGGGTAGTAACAGCTATTTGTTTTGAGTTTTTGCAAGAATCCCAAGAGATCTTTGTTACTTCTCAGAACAAAAATCACACAAATTCAAGTTACTTTTTCTGGAAATCTTATCATTTTTCTAATCAAAATAAATCATACAAAATAAAAATAATTTTGAAAAGAAGCAAGATCTAATTTCTACCTTATCCATGGTGCAGAAGTGGTCCAAAATCATTGCCATTTTCTTCAGTACCTCTCTTATCTACATTTTTGGATTGAGAAGAACATAAAAACTGCAGAAGAGCAGGAACTAGGAGTCAGCTATCAACTACAGTAGCTGGTACAAGAGATCAAATAACATAGTCATCAGCAGGAGCCAGCTAATGAACTAGCTTTATTGGCAAACATCAAGGAATTCCCTCTCCTCTTTCAAAGACATGGATGGAGTCAATATAAAGTTTAACAAACATAACATATTTGTCTGTATATCTGTAAGCAAGATTTGGTCTGTTTCATTGTTAGTGAGGCCTGAGTTGTGAGTGTGTGACCGATGAGCTCTCAGATATTCTAGACAGAACTCTCATTCTGGAGAAAAATATTCCAGTAATTAAGGGCTTATTATCTAAGAAAAAAGATGGGAAAGAAAAGGAGATAATCAGGTATGCACACTGGTTAACATTTGCACATATTTGTGTCCTGTCACTATTCCTAACCTACAAATATAAGGAGCCTGGACATCAGAGGGGAAAAAAATAAAATATTAATGCTGCCTCTTATTCCAAAATATCATAATCTCCAAAAACTGTCAGTCCAAGTAGCTGGATAAGAAATTAGAACATGTGTGGGTGGATTCCTTCCTCCAGCCTGAATTAATTAAAAGTGATTGTTTGCTGTATTATTTTAAAGCAGATTTTTGGAGCAGGTTAAAGAACCACTGTTCTGATTTCAGTATTTCAAGCCTAATAAGAAAGACTCCTTTTAAAAAACTTGTAGGAGGAAAAACTAATAATGACTTTAAACATAAAGTGAATCTTATGTTTTTATTTGTTGCTTGGAGAAATTTAAGCATTCTTGTACAAGACCTACCTCATTCAGTTTGGCTGTGATTATTTCAAGTTAAAGCATGTACACAAAAACCACACAAATACATGTCTCCAGTCAGTCTGGGCAATTCTTCCTATTTCTAATACCTTAGATTGGCCCTTACCATGTTTTCCTTTCTCACATTTTAAACCTGAAACACATTAATACTCTCTGCTTTCACCTTCTCAGCCAGCTTAAAACTGTAAGAAAATAATATGGACAACAGCTTTGAAGTAAAATGTTATGAGTGATCACAGCATATTTTTAAGAACAGCATCTCACAAAATTTAGGACTGTTTAATCCCTATTGATCAGGCAGCACTAAATATTCCTAAGAGAGTTTCTAGAACTGACCAATATCAGTCTTGTATACATATATTTAAAAAATAATAATAAAAAAGAAACAAAAATCCAGATCACCAAAAGTTTATCTGCACATTTAATAGCACATAGAATTAATGTAAGAAGGGTGTACAGAGAATGTACTACACTGCAGTGCACCTTCCATGAACAAGGCTTGTTACCTGTTATAAATTCCTGAAATTGGATTTTTAAAAAATATTCACAGAAGTTTAAAAATTGCAACATGCCTACCCTCCACAATGCACATATTCTCCTTCACATTCTTGAAGCCAGACCCCTATATATATTGAGTAATGAGACCGAATGGATTAGCTGGGGGGCTGATGGGGTGATCATTTTTGAAAACTGCCCTTACTCCAAAGAGATCCCTATAAAACAGGAGACTTGACTATTGCTTTACCAGATTACATCAACCAAGCAGCTGGGTTTTTTGTCTCCAGAAACAGAGAATCTAAGTCCCCACAACATTCTTCAATCTTAATATGTGAAATATTAAAACTGTGTCCCATTACCCTTCTGTCTTGATTCTTCAGAGTAGTGTACAATATGCACCCATGTTTATACATAGGAAGGAATCTTCTAACTCCTCATTGCCCTGAGATAACACAAACAAAACAGTTTTGAACTAAACCCTGAAAACTCCTTTAAAAACCTACACCTACAGACAGACTTAAAAGTATTGACCAACCTGCCATCATCCATTGCCTGATAGACTGGCCCTATCCATATTCTCCTAACACTAGTTGACGTTCACCCCTCATTTCTCTTTCAAGTGAGAAATTTAACTATGACTTTATGAGCATCCCATATATGCCACCTCTTGGAGTCAACTTACACTTCCGATTTGTGAGATGCTAAGAAACACCTGTACTCCATGAGCTATCTCCACTGATGTCAGCAGCTGACACCGCAGATCAAGTTACTGTGCGGTGTATGCTCCTTAGCTCTGTCCCTGCTAGCAACACCTCTCACAGATACAGAGCTTCAGCCCTCTCCCATGATAGGTACTTAGACCTCTTAATAAAAGCATGAATTCTTGAAGATCAAAAGCAAGTTTTTCATTCCTTTCTAAACTACTACTATTTTCTTTCTCACACGTCACAGAAAAGAGGATAAACCAAGCTTCAAGATTCAAAAGGAACATTACATAGCACTTCAGTAAGTTTGCCTCAACTGCAAGTTAAGCATATCTTTAAGAATCACTATTGTAGAATGTACATGCCTTTCTGGTTCTGATTCTTCCATTTTATGAGAAATTCTACATGACTACCTTGTGTTCAAACAATAGAAGAACAAACAACATGTGCAGCTAGGGAAAAAAAAACAACAAACCAACCTTCAAATTAACTCCAGGTTTCTGACCACAATAAATCTTCTACCAACTAAAAAAAAATAAATTACAGACTGTTCTCATCTTTGAGGCGCAAAATGTTCTTGAACTGTTCTGTTCTAAAAAACAACATGGGAATTCATTGTAATGTCTCAAATACTGTTTTTCAAAGTATTGCAGCTCTGTTACATAATTTTCTCCACAGACATCCAACCGGTGCTAACAGTTAGAAAGCAATACTTACCATCCAATGTTATGGTTATTACCAAATAACTATTTAGACTTACAGCTTTTGTTTTTCCACTTAAGGTACAAACCATGGGTCTAGTAACATTCTTGTACGTGTTAAAAATCCCCCAGGACTTCAATGAAGTCAGACTTTTCCAATTTTTTTGCATTAGAGAGGAGTTCATTACCTCTGCCTAGGCAACACAGTGATATCTATGTATCTACATAGGAAGTGCTCCTATCACCTCCTAGCAGCTATAATAGAACTTAGAAAGAAATTCAGAAGACAGTAAATGGCCTAAAAATTTGACAGGCCAGCACTTGAATTCAACTGTGGGATTTAGAAGGTCCTACCATCACATTATTAACATTTGATTAAAAGTCCTAGTGCTCCTCGCCAAATTACCAGAATTCAGCTATAACAAAATGATACCTCTTCACTGTAGAGCTTAAAAAAAACCAAGATAGTGCATAAAGAAAAGGAAATTCTCCAAAAGTGTCTGTGTGTGAGAGAGAGAATATTAAAAGAAATGCCAAATCAGTGGTTTTCTAGCTGAAAATTGAATTAGCTGGCAGGGGGAAAAAATAAGCAAGGGGAAAATGACATGAGGTACTATTTCTTAAATGCTCTACTTTTAAAATCTCAGTCTTCAATGTTTACCAGTAAGTCATCATCTAAACACAGTCTAATTCTGGATTAGTTTTTATCTACACAGATACATGATCAACTGTCGTTTATCCTCACACTGTAAAATTAGTATTAGCTGCTTGAGACACTTTTTTTCATGAAATGACAGTGCATCCTGTTTTCCAAAGCAAACTCTAAACCCTTAATATTCCTAATCCAAAGTGTTCAGCCTATAGTGTGGCATCAAGGTCAAACAGAAGCTAGCTGTTATTCCAATGGCTTTAATTAGTTTTAACAGACCCATGGTATCTTCTTACTGAATCGTTTTAGTAAGGCTAAAAATGTAAAGAGCAGCAAATGCAAACACCAGAGGGAATACTGAGAGCTGAAGAATGGTTTTAAGGAGTTCCCATGAGAGCTGATAAATTTAATAAAGTTTATTTCTCTCATTTCTGCACATCACCCTTTTTGATCTTTCCACATAACATTAACCGAAAAAGCCAATAAACAAAAAGACCCTTAGTGTCAACGCACCTAAACACTGTATAATGGAAGGCGATGGTACGTGTAAGACATC
>VYZX01013386.1:21668-60436 GCA_013401335.1 Brachypteracias leptosomus
AGCCAGGCGGCCCTGCCCCGGGGCGGGGCGGTGGCAGCGCGCTCCTTACGCGGGCATGCCTGCGGAGCGGCCGCTGCTCGGTGAGCCAGCGGCACCGGTGGTCCTCAGCCCGGCCGATGTACCAGCGGTGGTGCCCCGGCAGCGTTCCCCCGCCGAGTCCCCTCCGCACGCTGGGGTTACTTGTCACGCTCGGTCCCTGCGCCCCCGACCCTCCCCCCGTCATCACGAGGGCTCCCGAGCCGGNCTTCAAATTAACTCCAGGTTTCTGACCACAATAAATCTTCTACCAACTAAAAAAAAATAAATTACAGACTGTTCTCATCTTTGAGGCGCAAAATGTTCTTGAACTGTTCTGTTCTAAAAAACAACATGGGAATTCATTGTAATGTCTCAAATACTGTTTTTCAAAGTATTGCAGCTCTGTTACATAATTTTCTCCACAGACATCCAACCGGTGCTAACAGTTAGAAAGCAATACTTACCATCCAATGTTATGGTTATTACCAAATAACTATTTAGACTTACAGCTTTTGTTTTTCCACTTAAGGTACAAACCATGGGTCTAGTAACATTCTTGTACGTGTTAAAAATCCCCCAGGACTTCAATGAAGTCAGACTTTTCCAATTTTTTTGCATTAGAGAGGAGTTCATTACCTCTGCCTAGGCAACACAGTGATATCTATGTATCTACATAGGAAGTGCTCCTATCACCTCCTAGCAGCTATAATAGAACTTAGAAAGAAATTCAGAAGACAGTAAATGGCCTAAAAATTTGACAGGCCAGCACTTGAATTCAACTGTGGGATTTAGAAGGTCCTACCATCACATTATTAACATTTGATTAAAAGTCCTAGTGCTCCTCGCCAAATTACCAGAATTCAGCTATAACAAAATGATACCTCTTCACTGTAGAGCTTAAAAAAAACCAAGATAGTGCATAAAGAAAAGGAAATTCTCCAAAAGTGTCTGTGTGTGAGAGAGAGAATATTAAAAGAAATGCCAAATCAGTGGTTTTCTAGCTGAAAATTGAATTAGCTGGCAGGGGGAAAAAATAAGCAAGGGGAAAATGACATGAGGTACTATTTCTTAAATGCTCTACTTTTAAAATCTCAGTCTTCAATGTTTACCAGTAAGTCATCATCTAAACACAGTCTAATTCTGGATTAGTTTTTATCTACACAGATACATGATCAACTGTCGTTTATCCTCACACTGTAAAATTAGTATTAGCTGCTTGAGACACTTTTTTTCATGAAATGACAGTGCATCCTGTTTTCCAAAGCAAACTCTAAACCCTTAATATTCCTAATCCAAAGTGTTCAGCCTATAGTGTGGCATCAAGGTCAAACAGAAGCTAGCTGTTATTCCAATGGCTTTAATTAGTTTTAACAGACCCATGGTATCTTCTTACTGAATCGTTTTAGTAAGGCTAAAAATGTAAAGAGCAGCAAATGCAAACACCAGAGGGAATACTGAGAGCTGAAGAATGGTTTTAAGGAGTTCCCATGAGAGCTGATAAATTTAATAAAGTTTATTTCTCTCATTTCTGCACATCACCCTTTTTGATCTTTCCACATAACATTAACCGAAAAAGCCAATAAACAAAAAGACCCTTAGTGTCAACGCACCTAAACACTGTATAATGGAAGGCGATGGTACGTGTAAGACATCGACTACTCGTGCAGGATACAATTGATTCGGTTCCCCTTCCAGTCGCGGTTAGTTTTTAACACGGAGAAAAGCTTTGCTACTGGGGAGGTGTATTGACACCTTTAGAAAAAGCGGTCCCAGCAGCCCGCATTTGTTTCAAGACAGCCCACCAAGCTTCTCCGAATCACAGAGATGCCAATAGGCGGGCAGAACACGGGGAGAGAGCTGCCAACAGATTAGCCTCTCAAGACGATGTGACGCTCCGGGGACCAGGACGTGTCGCCCCTAAACTGTAATAAGTGCTATTTGTCTCTCTGTGGTCAGTCACTATGGAGCTCATCTGCCCTGAACCGCGACTTCGCCTCTGCGTAACAGCCTGTGTGTGACAGTTAACGGGGAAGGGCGAGCAGGAAGCAGCGTGTAAAGCGAGGCGCTCACCGAATCCCCATGAGGAGACNGCAGCCGAGCAGCCGGCTCGTCCTGCCCCGGGCCAGCCAGGCGAGTGAGCCGCCACCGCCTGAGAGAGTAGAGGAGACCCCGGTGCCCCGGGCAGGGAGCAGGACACACCCCTGTCCCCCGCCCCCCGCTCTCCGCCCCGCCGCGCCGGGCCGCGTCTCCGAGGGCAGGCGAGATGCCGGAACGAGAGGGGCCGATGGACCCCCCGGCCCGGGGAAGCGAAGCCAGGAGCTACGGCCGAAGGCGGGCGGGGGAGGGAGGGAGGGAAGCCGCAGTGCCGCGGGCTGCCCGCACTCCGGCAGAGCGAACAGCCACCGCGCGAGGCAGGCGGCACGCGCCCTCCTTCAACGGCCGCTGCCGCTCTCCCCCTGCGGGCCCCTATGGGGCCGATTTGTCCCAGATTGGGATAAATTGAGTCGAAGATACCTGTACCATGACATAAATAAAAGAGCTTTTTGGCATTCCGAAAACCGGGATTGCAAATAAGCCAAATACGTTTTTCCTGTTGTGTCTGGGAGCAGTATGTCAGCGCTAGCCACAGATGGCAGGAAAACAAAAAATCCATATTACTGCATAAAGGAAAAAAAATAACATTGCGTTAAAATGAAACGCTGATTAAAATCTATTGCACAGTTTTCCTAAAGAAAAAAAAGTCAATAAAAGCAAATTTTGATAATGGAAGGAAGTGAACAGCAAGGGCCTCCAACCTGCATATAAACATATTGAATAGTGTATAACAGAAAAAGAGAGCTGAGCTGGACTTAGAGTGGATCTGCATAAACCCATGGTTGTGCTGGCAGCCCATTCCTGACTGGCGTGGTCACCTGTCTGTCTTCTTTAGGTTAATGATTGGACTCGATGATCTTAAAGGTCTTTTCCAATCTAGCCAATTCTGTGATTCACAGACCTCACAGCACCCCACTTCAAACTGAATGTTCTTTGTATTCCACATAGAGATTAAGCAATTATATGTATTTCCCGACATAAGTACTTCAGTATGCATGCGCACAAATGCATCTTTGCTTGCTGGAGTCAACACTGAGTAAGGCTTGGGGTAAGTACACACAAGCCTCAGTTTGGTACATTGTCTAATTTAGCTCTCAGACCACAGCATTTTCTGTTGGTAAATTTGTCTGTTAACTCCAAACCCAAATTCAAGGAACGTGGCATTTTGCATGTAATAGACTGTTAGGCCCAGCAACACAGCCTGCTTGTTTCTGTCACTGCCATCCTGCCCTGAGCAGACTCATTCTTTCTCTTCACAGTGACTGCTCACTTTTGAGGTTCACCCCAAATGGCTTGGGCTGTGCTGCTGGGATTCCTGTTACCGGACACCCGTTGTTTTAGTGGCCTTCTAGAAACTGCTCTCTCAGTACAGATGTTCTGGTTTGAGCAACAATAATGCTTTTATATGACTCAGTCATGTCACTTGTAAGTCATAAAGCTGGAAAATACTCCAGCTCTCTTGCCAAGAGCTGATGTAGTGGCCTTCTGCAGTTCTTGCTGGGAAACCCAAGTTCAAGGTTCATCTTGATGGTTTTCATTTTGTCAACTTGTCTTTGCTTTGTTGTGGAAGCGTACATAGTCAGCGAACTGCAAGGGACAGAGAAGGAGATGGTGTTTATGACACCACACACAATTTTATCATTATCACTGCATATAAGCAGTAATGGTCGCTAATTTCTCCCAGCTACTTCTCCCTCTTCAATTCCCTTCATACAAAAATTTGACTGTGAGGAATTGTGCATATATACACGAGCAATGAGCTAGCGCATTGTTATGTACAACAAAAAAGTAAAACCACTTCACCCCAAGTATATACCTGTAACTTGGAGAATTTGGAGCCAGTTTTAGAGGTAAGGATTTGACTACATCTACACTGGTTTGATTCTAAAAGCACATATATTGGTTGAATTAGCATAGTGGCAGCTGCTGCATAAAAGCCATACTAGCATGAGTTGCATACTCCCCCAGCTGGAGAAATTCCTTCCAGAGCTCCAAGAGCTGCAAACGCTACAGATGAGCTTGAGGTAATATCCAGAATCAGACTGTAAAAACTGAAAGTGAGACCTGAAGGTGGGATTCTCTGCTGCTTTATGTAAAGAAGGTCTCATCAGATCTTAGGTAATAGGCTCAGATATGGATTCATCACTTACTGGGGTCCATTTAGGTTATAGTTTTGACTTTATGTTCAAAAATAACTTAACCTTTTTATTTATATCCAAAGATGAGTAAAATTCACTCTGTCACTGCTGTTCTTTCCTGTGTACCAGACTTTCTTGCCTTTGCAGCTTCTCAGGTTGCTGTTAGCTTCAAACCCAAAAGCTAATACTTTTTCAGTGTCTGTCAGAGGATATTTTTCTCTTTTTAGGCATCTGCAAAATATCTCCATGACTTGTGAATTAAGGTCAACAGCAGATTAATTGTAGGGGTCCCTTCTTCCCCAAATATCAATATTACACCAATATTAAACCCACAATATGTTATTTACCTGACCTTTTCTTCAAATCAGCTTTTCCTGCTGTTGAGCCTGTATAGTCTTTAAAGTGAGGTGGCACTGTAAGAACTCAGCAGTTCAGATGTACTGTTGTCATACCTAGGTACCTAATCACCAGTCAGAGCCAACACTGAAATCATTGTAACTATACACCAGATCTATAAATGTTAATACTTTGAGGGTCAGAGAGGCGAGATATGTCAGATTAACCTACTGATTTACTAAATTAACATTTTTCACATCTGAACAGTGGGAAATAATTTCATACTATAAAATGCCGAGCTGTGGCAAGAAGCAGCAAGACGGGGCTGCTCTGAAAGGGGAAGCAAGGTAGAAGATGATAACAATACCAAGGTAGGCAGGGCAATGGCCTCACCAGCAGGCCTTGACCCAACAGTGCACAAATGCAGGAAGAGCAGGTCTGCAGATGATATCCAGGATCAACCAAGTGTCCAGATCTCCAGACAGGTTTGTAGTGAGGACACAGATCTGGGGCCAAGACAGGAAGTCAAGTCTGCAAATCAGGGTCAGGATCAGTGAGGTGCAAAGCAAGTCACAGGCGTAGCTGCAATGTAGCACAGGCAGAGACTGAGAGCAAAGGCTTGACCTTGAGTGCAGCACCCAGTCGTCAAATGCAGTGAGGCACCAACAAGGTTCCTCCAAGGTCTTCTTCATACATCAAATATGTCACCACTGCCTGACATAAGATTACATGGTTGTGCCAGGTGAGTCTTGAGCACGGGCAGCCAAATGGATAGGAGTGGGGAGAACAGGCTGCAGAGCCTCTAGGTGCACTCAGGGCCATGACAAGCTGGACAAAATGGAGATAGATATGAAGCTTTTTAGCTATAGCATTGGCTAAAGGGGCGATAATGATAGCATGTCCTGAGGTGAGAACTGCTGTGAGTAGAATCAGGTAAGGACTCATCTGAGAACCAATATAACTTAATATTTTCATGACCTTTGCATAAAAATGAGAGGGATTTTTAATGAGTTTTTCTGATAAGATTGGGGAAGACCAATGTATACATTATAAATTTATGCATTTAAGTATACATATATACATTGTGAATTTATGCAATTTTTATTCTTTATGACTCAAGTATTTAAAATTAGAAGATACTAAATGCTACAAGATCCAGGGTCATGCACATAAGCATTAACAGTAAGTTTTTTATGGGAATTAACAGTAGTGACTATAACCTGAAACTCCTGGGTGGAAGTCAGTGAGTCACAAAGCACTTTTGAGTCACCAGAGTGATGCAGCTATGAAATAAGCAAGTAGTGCCTAGGATACACAAGACCTAGGATCAGATAAAATATTTCCAGTGAAGATAAGAAAATTAATACTGTTGTACTATTGCATCCCACCTAGGATATCACAGGGAATTATGATCACTCATGTTCAAGAAGAATTAAATTGGACTTAAATAGAACAGAACCCTCTGGGGAATGCAGAGCTTGTCTGAGACACAGAGATTAGAGGGATTTTATTTGTTTAACCTAGGAAAATAAGATGTGAGACAGTTCTAAACATATCAGGGATGTTAATGGATGGAATTGTCACAAAACAAAATAAGCATACAAATAAGTATAGGCTTAAAAACTGGGAGATGGTTTCTAATCATTAGGTGTGGAAACAGCCTTCTGTTAGGAGAGCAGAGGGAGAAAATGTGATTGATTTAGAAGTAGAGCTTGACCAATATATGAAAGTAGTTCCATGACGAACTTGTCTGCAAAAGGCAGGAGAAATGGATTTGATGACCTGTGGAGCCCTGTCCTGTGTTCTTAAGAGGACTGTAATCAAAGGATAAAGCAAATAAACATGAAAAAAAGGTTTAAAGGATAGAGAGAAGAATCAGATACAGCACTTAGGTTGGGTTGAAATGTGTGAATCACAACAATCAAAGAATTAACCCATTTGAAGGACAAGGTGAGACATGATCTGTGATTTGGACCCAAGTCAGGAGGAACCAGAAATGTCCTTGTGCCAGGGTTGCGTTCATCCAAAGCGAGTATTAGGGAAGGGGCTGGCAAAAGACAAGTCAAAGGAAGACAAGGGATAAAGAAATGACGTATGTGACTAAGAGTCAATATCAAAGTAGGAAACAAAATTCAAGATCAAAGGAGACATGAAGAAAAGGAAGACTCTAACACTGATAGAAAGACATTCTTTTGAGACCCTCTGTTGCCAGGGTCACTGAGTATTGTCAGTTTAAAGGCTGATATGCTGGCAGATGCAGATAACTGCAGGTCAGGAAGTAATCCTGTAAAATTAAAGGGAGAAAGAAAGGAAAAATAAATCGAAATAACAGAGGGAAAATAGGATAGACCTAGGTAATAAAGAGAGGGCAAATATGATAATTTGACAGGAAAGGCTGTGAAGAGAAGGATGACAACAGTCAAGCAGTCACTGCATCCTGAGGAGGCCAGAGTCAAGAGCAGAGTTGTTACAGTTTGATGAGCTACAAATGGTCAGGATGGAGCTCATTTTGTTTCAAGCTGCCCATTTTGTCTTGCTCACCACCCCTGTAATGAGTCAGACTGTGTATCTTATGCACCCAACCCACGTACTGACATTATTTTTTATTAACTCTTATAAAGCTAAATGATCTATTAATACCTCACTATTGGTACTTATGCCTAAGGAACAGAGAGGAGCCATGGTCTTGCCTGATACTGGATTCTCTGTGTGCCATTTGTAAGCACTGCTCATTTCTTGCCTTGACTTCTAATAACTTCCTTTTAAGCCATTGTCCCTTCTGACTATGCTGCTATTTTAAGTGGCTTTTGTTTTAATTTTGGTCCTGTAAGAAAAAAACAATTTGGAGAGCAATGGCAGCCACATTATAACTTATGTTTAACTAAGAATATGAAGCAAAAAGCAAATAGAGTTGCTCAGACCGTAATTATTTTTTACAGCCAAAGCCTTTATATACTCTCCATAAATATACCTGTTGCAAAACATTTTGTGTCTCTATTTTCAGAGAATGAGATAGCTACCAAAAAGGACTTACTGATTTTAATATCTACTTACTACAAAAAAAACTAGAATTTACTCTGAAATGACATATAATCCTTCAGTTTTAGAATACATTTAAAAATAGCCTTTATCATTCATTTATTTAGGAGACCTGTTGCATGTGAGAAAATGCCAAAATTGTTAGAACCAATAGAAGAAGAGTTAACATCTGCTTATTTTGCCCTGAAATATAACTGCCTCTCATGGAATGGAGATGAGGATTGTTTGGCTGAATCATCAGTGTGGGTTTTATGTTTCCCTGCCAACCATTAATGAATTAGAAAAAATAAAATTAAATAATAATAATAAAAGAGAAGATTACACCAGTTCTGTAGAATTATATTGACTTGCCTTCCTAAAAAAGGATATTACTGCAAAACATGCAGACAGGGAGAGAAACAGATGGACAATATCTGACAAATAAAATTTCCAGATACTGCCCCATCTGTTTCCTTCTAAACATTTCAGCTATAAGCTTTTTAGCATTATAGGGTTGCTTGGGTGATATTCCTCTTTGTAATGACATCACACCCAAAGATTAGCAAAACCAGGCTGATGCAGTAATCTGAGAGCAAGGATCAGTTCACTAGATTATTGCCAATTTAGAGAGGGAAAGGGAGAAACTCTTGAGCCTCCTAAACTACTATTGAGTTTTACTCAGCTGATTTACTCCCAAACATAACAGGCCAAACAAGAGATCTTCTTTAGAACGTTCTTCCATACAGGTGCTATGCAAAGTGACTGATACAAGTGTATGCATACCTATTTTGATGAAAAGTCAATCTGTATACTTTGTTCATTAGGAAAACCTGTAGAATATTGTAAACAAGTAGAGAAGGTCACATTTTTGTTGAATTACATATTTGTGTATGTGGCCAAAAGTGAACTGCTTCATTTAAGCTGTAGCATAATTTTCCAATCAGTAAAGAAGCATCCAGATCTCATCCACAGCCTTAAAACTGGAATTTTAAAAGTAGTTGCAGAATAGATGTTTTTTACTTACCTGAGTTTTGGTTCCTATTTCTGGAGTAAAAAAGTGAAAATCTGGAAACTGGAAGTACATAAAAGGAAGAATTTTGAATGCAATGCCGTCTTCAAGAAAACAGCGTATTTAGCAAATGCCTTTGTGTACAACTACAAAAACACTGTCAAAGGGCCAATTTCTGTACTGATAGAATGCTTTTATTTTAGCAATCTTAAAATGTGGAATGAAGGGATGTTTCTACATCCTCAAAGAAAAATTGTGACTTGGTGCCATCAGTAAATTATTTTACAAGATTATAATATTTTTGAAATAAAAATCTGATGACCAGATTAAACAAGCTTCTTTAATTTAAATAAATATGCAATTACCCAATTACTCATAGGTACGCTGTATCACTGTTGGCTGGATGATTACTATAGTCAAAATAAATTAGTCTATGGCAGGAACTCTAAGTGCTTTCGTATTGATATACCTGTTATCCTGCAAAACTTGTCACACAGTACAAAAGTGTATCCTACCTGTTCTAGACATCCAAAATAATACCACTTCTGCACAGAACCAATGAAACCTAGGAAGAAACAAGCACATGGAAAGTAATCCTGTTAAAACAGTTGATCTTGTTCTATCTTTATAGGCAAGAAACAATGTCTTACAGATCATCTCTCATCAAGCTTGACAGCTTGACTAAGATAAACAAGGCAAGATCCTAGGTTTGTTTTATATGAGGCTGGTAACTGGATATTCAGAAGAACAGAAGGCTCTTCATTCTGTTTCTCCTCCTCAGTCCAAGGTTGTAGACTTCTAGAACTTGCTTCAAAATCTGCTTCTTCATGAAAGAAACGAGAAAAAAAAAATGAGAAGAAATGTGGTTTAAGGCTTAATCTAGACTATACTGAGTTCTGTTTATTTTATATCAGACATGGTTTTTGTTATCTTTTCAGGTTATTACCTCAAAGATATTGAGATAGCGTTATTTGATTTCTTTGCATGTACATTTGGCTTGTGGGTATTTCATTTGCTCATACATTTGTTTCAGTTTTGGGCACCATCTTTTTTTTTTTTATAAATAGTAAGGAATGGCTTGACACATATCAGAACCACACAATAAAATACATCTCTTTGCACAGGGCAAATGCAGGTACTTTTTACTTCTCTTTGCTGGCCTATCTTGACATTTGAATAAACTTTCCTTCAGTAAAACTTTTGATATCATCTCCTAAGGGTTCTCACTGGGAACCTGAGGACATATGAGCTGGATGAATTGACTGCTAGATGGGCTGAGAATTGGCTGGACTGCCAGGCTCAAAATGCCGCAATCAATGGCTTGACATCCACATGGCATCTCGTCGCAAAACAGCCAAGGGGTTGTAACTGAAACATATAATGCTGAACTCTTTCATCAAAATAGATTTGCAGATGACACTAGACTAGATGAAGTGCCTGACACAACGGCTGGTAGAGCTTCAGTTCAGAGGGAGTTGGAGAAACTCAAGGACTGACAAAAGCTAGACAGATCCATGGCTGGCCTGATACAACATAGGCAGAGGAGCTGCATCAGGCAGGAGGCTGGTCTAACGGACCTCCAAATGTCTCTCCAACCAACATTTCTGTCTGTGATTTCTATGACATTTCTATGCTTGCTGTTGCTCAAAGATTGTTCTTTCCTTTATAAATCTTGTAATAAAAATGGGAGACTCTCATAAATTGGAAGAGGTAGAAAAATACTCTTTCTTGGCATATTATAGTTAATGTACTGCAAACCATTCACTTTATAACTAGTTTTCAAACTTGTAGTTTACATCTTCTTATCAGATTACTGCATTTATAAGAGACTTGTTTTTATAAATGGCTAATGAGGTACTTGACAAACTGTTTTGTGTTTGCAATATTAGACTAGATAAAATCTTGAAACACATGAAATGAATATTAAAATTATGCATTATGCTTTAACAGCTTTAAATATAACACTAAAATCACAATATTAAATGTATACATGTAAATATGATTCTAACAGTTGCTATATATGGTTTTAATTTTCTGCTGATATATATATATACACACACACACTTGCTGTATGTTAAATACTACTTTTAAATGAAACTCACATCCATTAATGTGTGTAAATGAATGATATATATCTCTCAAACAGTGTGCTTCCTGTTAAAAGTTTCAGTAATACCATTGGCTGCAAAGTTTACCTGAGTGGAATTTGGAAAAAACCTTAAAGTTGTTTGAAAATTATCTGTCATTCCAGACTTTAGAAAGCTGATATTAATACAGGAAACTCTATCCTAGATCCATTTTTTTTTTTTTTACTTTTACTTTAATCTTAGCAAAGTCTCACTAGGGATTTGTCAAGATTAATCTATTGTTTTACTTCAAGCCTCCCAGTTCATATCATTAAATATAAATAAGGAAAAAAAAAATGAATATGTTAGAACTTACATTAAATTCTACCTGAAATCTCCGAGAGGAAATTACTGATTCCTTATTGCTATGGTAGAGAGTATTGAAATAATGTTTAGGCTGTCCTATTCTGCAGGATATACATATATACATACAGAATTCAGCAACACTGTCAACACTGTCAAGTCAGTTCAGTAATCTCCATGTTAAAAAATACTGGATCCTTATAAATATATATTCCTTATAAATTCAGAATTTGGTAGTGAAATGCTGGGTGCTTATAGTTGTCAATACCAAGTTGAGCATTTTTTTCAATCAAAATGTATTTGGGTTAGGATTTGAAGACTGGGATTGGATTTGAAGGAGCAAGAAAAAACATCCTTCAAGCAGGCAAATGTTCCTCTTGAAAAAGTTTGTTCTCACTGGTGCTTAAAGAAAAAACATTGAGTAAGATCAGAGATTCACTGGGAAGACATTCAACTTAACATTTTTCTCCCTTTTGCAGTAACCAGGAGAGCTTCCCCCAGCTCACATAGCACCATCACCACAGTCTGAGCCAAGGTTACATGCCCACATCGTGTCAGAACTAGCCTTGAGCACAGGCAGCCTACTGTCTGGGAAGGTGTGTGGCAAGCTGCACTCAGAGCCTTGACAAGAACTGAGAAAATATATTGCCTTTTTCTACAGGGTAAATGTGGTCTGTGTGTCAGTACAATTAACTAGTTCCAGGGTTTTCTTTAGTATGGTTTGACATTGAGATTTTGGGGAGGCTTTGTGTTCAGGGCTGTTACAGGAAAAAGGCTCCTTATCTGTACTGAAGTGTCACGGCAGGAATCACAGAGGTTTTGCAAAGGATTGCAAAAAACCCTTTTTGATTAACTGCCACTTTATCAATAAAGGAAATAAGAAATCTATGAAAAATATGTAGATATCTACCCACAGATATAGTGGAATTACAAAATAAGACTGATACTGGTATGTCATCACCAGGCCTTTTTCATTTTATAATCATGAGATCCAATAGCCTGAAACATTGATAATACAGATGAAAGCAAATCAAAGTGAAAGTAGCACTGTCAAAAATAAAGGAAATTTGTCTTATACCTGTGTTATACATGAAACTGGTTCTGAGAAACTAATTCTCTTAGTAGGATCAGTGTGAACAACATTGAAGGTTATAATCAGAATAAGTAAAACAATTTTTTTTTTTGCCTTACCTCATAAATGAAAAAGAAAAAATGTGTTTTAGAAAGTACACATGAAAGTTTAGGCTTTTCAGTAGCAAGCAAGGAGTATTTTGTCAAGTTATGTAGATATTTATATCTGAAAAGCAAATGAAATTTAATTATTTTGACAAACCACTATGGTTTTCAAGATTCATTGCTCATAAAGAAAAATTAATATGCTTAATAAGTGATCATTCTTGTTCCACCCTAGTAGTTCCAAACTTTTAAGTGCTCTTTTCTTAATTCTAGCAAGCATATTAAACATGGAATCAAGGTCAATATATCATTTAAGCTGTAGCGGTTTATTTAGGAAATGTGTTACAGTCCTGATCTGAGCACAAACTGCTTCATCTTCTCTGCTACCAGGTTTTAATTTTCTTTCAGCCTCAGCTATATTTTCAAGCAATATGAGTTCCCTCATTATTTGGATGCATTTCACCTCAGTGTCTGTCATGGCGAGCTCCTGGTTTACCTTTCATTGTGGCACAGCCTACAGTTGGTGCTTCCCAACAGTTCATATCAGAAAGCTGGTGTGTTTTATAATGAGATTGTGGCACTTACACAACTGCAATGCAGAGACCCATATCTACATTTACAATTTTCTCCTGGATCTGTTCCAATGGCTATTCTAACAAGAATATTTTTGGGGACTCACAGCTTATTTCACATCTGTACTTTAAATTTCTGGGACATCTCTGAATATGATGTGACTGATGTGACTTCACAATCCTGGTTGAGCAGAACTCAGCACTAATGTTTTCTGATAGTACCATTTTATCTTCCAAATTCTGGAGTGACCGACAGTGAACTACTGTTTTCAGTATAGCCAAGACCCTCTTCCGGGACTTAACACTAGGTCTGGTTATTTCTGGTTCCCCCATTTGAAACCTAAGATCACTTTATCATGTTCCAATGGGGAAACATGCCCAGCTGTTCTTGACTTTAGGCAGATACACATTCCTTCCAACATCCGTGGAAAAGAATTAATGACTAGTATAAGTAATTGAAGTAAGAGACAGCTGCTCCCTATACGTTAGGGTTTCTCAGTCATATTCCATCAGCATTAGACACATCAGCCATGTTTATGATGTCCAAGATTTTTGAAATGCCAGACACGCTACTGTATTGATATTCATTTCATGACAGGTCTTACTTTTGTTGTCAGCATAGATACTTACTTGCCATTGCTAAAATTTTTAACAATTTACATTGTTTAAAATGTTAACGTCCAGCAAGGCTGCACATGATATTGGCTTGATGTCATGTGCCCTTTACAACCTACTGAAAGCAAGTGAGGAATCTTTCTCACTCAAGTAGTTCCAGTAAGAATGAACATTTCCCAGACCTTTGCTCACCTGATGCTGTATTAGTAGCCTTGTGGATCTAGTTCCATGAGGAAAACTTTATCCATAACATCATCTGCACTTACACTGATTCTATTTTTATTCCTTTCTCTTCCTGAAGACACTAGATTTCTTTCTTTCTTCTCCTTATAACAGGCAGCAGATTGACTGGGCTGGCAAGGGTAGGGAAAGAACACTTGCTGTGTCCTAAATGATAACTTTGTGCTTTACTCTCACTTGTAAAATAGCACCAAGTCCGAAGTCCCTCTCACATCTGTATGTAGCATCCTGCTGTTGTGCATGGTCAATCTTTTTAGAGAAGTTCAGGTCCTGTGAGAGTTGAAAGAAAAAAGTCATTCTCTTCAATGCTCAATATAAGGCATAGTGGGTGACTGCACATACATGCAGCTAGTGCAAAAATCTGTCTGCAGGATGCTTTCCACACATTTCCCAGCCTTCCCTTGTTCCCCTGCTACTGTACTGAATCTGGATCCTAGAGTCAAGACATATTACCCCACCTTTTATTCTTTTATCATATTCTCTGAGGTCTCTACTTCTAGGCTAAAATCTAGCACGTACAGAGGTTTCCATAACTCAGCAGAAAGCCATAGAAGACTTGTCTCCTGTTGCAGGGACTACAAGAAGGGATGGAGAGATGGGCTTTGAGGCATCAGCGCATGAAGAACAGGCTTATGTCCCCTTTCTCTCTCCAAGTAGTCTGTTTCATTTTATAGCACCTCTCTACATAGCACAGACCACTTGCGAGTGTTAGAGTCCCTTCGTTTACTAAAACTTGTCTCCTGAGAAGAACAAGTTATTTTCCATATCAGCCTAAACATGCAATTTGGAAGAAAGGACAGCAACCCAAGGTGCAGCAGTGCTGCCTCACTGTCTCTTGGGAACTTTCTGATGGAAAGAGAATATTTGCCTGCTTGAAAGCCCAGTTTCAGACTAGTTGCATTTGTTCTTAATGGATATTGACAGAGTGAAAACGCTAGAAAGATGATTTCTGGCTGTCAAATGACACAGGCCTACTTTGGTAGTAAAATTCCTCTAGTGACTGAAGGCCTAAGGTACTCAGTTCCTTTCTTGTCTACATTTTCTTTCAGGTACTTTTTCAAATGGCCTGACACTCTTACACAGCGTGCCAAGTGCCAACACATGATGAGAGGAAGGAAGATCTCTTCTGCTTTACAGAGAAAGGGAAAGGTTGAAGAAATACAGATTTCCAAGGCAGAAGACAGCTCCACTGAAGGTTGTGAAAAGAGATCAGAAACATTCCCTGTGTCTAAACAGGGGGTTCATCTTTCTATGCAGGACAATAGTAGATATCTACTAGCCCAGACCATGCTTGTAGCCTGGTATTTTAAACAATAATCTGCAGTGAGGTGTTTCTTCTCTGGGACAGAAAAGTGCTACATTAGCCTGTGTAGAGTCAGCTCATACTCATTTCTTGAGGAAAAAGAAAAAGATCTTATTTTGTGAAATAAGGAAATCTCAGAATATTAATGTGTCACTAACTTCCATATTGTTTTTATGTGTTGAATTAACTGAATCATTCTGGGATTTGGTTACCGTGATCCAGCACAGCCTTACTTTGTAAGCACTACTGTAAAGGGAATATCCAGCCTTCCTTTAAAATAAAAGTTTTTAGCCCTTTTGCTTGCAATGATAGAATTTAAAATGTGTTTAAGTACTACTACTGAATCACTAGATTTAAGGAAATGAGCAACTCAACTTCACCTCTGTGTGAAGATACAGTGAACTTTACCTTTGTGTCAAGATGCAATATTCAAAACTTTGTGTGAAGTTAGAAATATCTCTGGCCACATCTTATTTGTAACCGCTAGCCCTCTTCAGAAAAAGACCTTTAGCCAGGTCTCTTCATAATGAGCATTATAGGTGAGCAGGACTTGCTGAGAGGTGAATAGTGAGAGCAGAACACACAGAAATTGTTAGAGAGAGGAAAAATGTTTGTTTTACAAGTCCACTTCAGAAGGCCAGATTTGACTCTAGAGCAAACAGACATTGTATGACCTATACCAACACAATAGTTTTTAGTAAAAGTAAATATTTTCCTGATCTCTGTCTAGGAAAAGAGAGTTGGGTTATTCACATTGTATTTTTGTCATTCCTGACTTAGTCCTTTCAATAGCTTATTGTGAAAATCCATGATACAGATAGTAATGATACTTAACACTATGCTGTGGATATATTACCTTAAATCAACAGCAATTTACTTTAACAACTTTTCTTTATTGATTTTCTACTTATGCCAATGGAAACTTCCTTTTATTACAAATTCATAATGAGAAATCTTTTCTTATTAAAAATCTGAGAAGTTGAGAATATTTGCCAGACAAAAGAGCCATATGTCCTGACCATATCAACGGGTAATTTTTCTTCATTTTTCTGGTTTACATGGAACATTATGTGAAGCCCAATATTGCTTTTCAACCCTTTTTCCTTTTGTTTGCAGCTAACGATCTCTGGTTGGGAAAAGTGACGATGATAACATTTAAGGGTTTTGTGGAGTGATAGATGCTCATCAGTCCTTAATTTTTTTTATTTTTTTTTTTTTTCTTCTCCTCTCCACCTCTTTCTTAGCATGCAATACTTCTTGTTTAACTTTGTCTATCTATATCAACAAACGTTTTCTCTGTGGGAGACATACAGCAGAAAAATTCAATCCTGTTATAACTATGGTAATAACAGTTGGAGTTCTTGCTAGAGTATATGTTTGAACTTTACATTTTTTTGTTTCACACAAGGAAGAAGCTAAAAGGTTCTCGCTCTGATTTTTCCTGAAGCCATCAGGTCCTTGCTCTAAAGCAAGTGCTGTTTTAAAAGTAATCAGTGTCTTCAGAAGCAAACAACAAAAAAATCTTTTCTGCTTGTTGTTGAAATACTAATTTTTACAGTACAGACAGATATGAGTATATAACATTAAAGAATTGTAATTTGGGTAATGCAAATGAAGTATATCTATTTTGCATATATCATTTATATAGCTACTGAAATGATTATTCATCTGTAAACCAAGAACATGTAGAAAAATTTAAAATTAAAATCAGCAGGGTAACAAAAATATACTAAGAAAGACTATGTGTATCTTACAGGAAAAAATGCATGGCCTTGAAGACAGAATTAATAGAAATAGGATAGAACTTGAGGAATATGAAGCACAGTGTTATGCACATAGGGCTAATAAAAATGTCTGCAGTGAAAGGGTCAGTTGCAGAATACAGCTAGAAAGATGAAAGACTTATACGTGTTATTCAATCACAAGATGTCTATGATTCGCAAATGTGATGATATCATGAAAAAGACACACTTTTCTATGCCTCAAACGTTCCCCACAAAAGGAAGTAAGACTGACAGCATTGTTCAAGCTTTGAGAGGTCTGATGTGGTACTGGGTACAATTCTGATTATTCACATTCAAGAAAAATTAATTCAAAATTAAATGAAACAAAAAATATTAGCTCAATCTATGGGAAAAGACTAAAAGACACTGGTTTCTTTCAGGAAAAAAAATTAAAAGCTGTATGACTATTGTCTAAAAAACCATTTATCTTAAGGAAAAAGCACACAGCTAATTTTGTTGTTATAAATTGGCATAAGTTAAGTAAGAATAAATGTAAGATAGCAATAACATTGCAATTTTAGTGCAATACCAATTAAGGACAAATGCCCCCAGCCTGAAAAGGGTAGGTATGTGCCTGACAGCAGGCAAATATTCTTTTTCCATCAGAAAGCCCCCAAGAGACAGCAAGGCAGCACTGCTGCATCTTGGGTTGCTATCCCTTCTTCCAAATTGCATGATTAGACTGGTATGAAAAATAGCTTGTGCTTCTCAGGAGACAAAAGGAATGCTAGGAAAAATATGTGCCCATTGCTCAACAAGACAAAGGACCTGGTTACGCAGGATACAGAAACAGCTGAGTTAATGAATGCTGCCTTTGCCTCAGTCTTTACTAGCAGTACTGGCCTTCAGGAATTCCAGGTCCCAGAGATGAAGAGGAAAGGCTGGAACAAGAAAGGTCTATCATTGGTGGAAGAGATTTAGGTCAAGGAATACTTAAGAGAACTGGGCATGCATAAGTCCATGGGCCCTGATGAGATGNTTAAGAGCCTCCAAGTTCAACCAGGGTAATTGCAAAGTCATGCACCCAAGGAGGAGCAAACCCAGACACCACCATATGCTGGGAGCTGCCAAGCTGGAAAGCAGCTTGTCAGAAAAGGACCTGGGGATCCTGGGGAACACTATGTTGAATATGAGCCAGCAATGTGCCCTTGTTGCNGACTCAGGGAACTACAGGCCCATCAGCCTTAGCTTGATCCCTGCAAAGGCAGTTGAGTAGCTAATCATGGAAACTATTTTCAGGCACATGAACAACAAAATCATCAAAAGTAGTCTTCATGGCTTCACCAAAAGGAAGCCGTACTTGACCAACTTGATAAACTTCTACAGTAAGATGTCTGGCCTGGTAGACAGAGGGAGAGCAGTGGTTATTGTCTTCCTGGATTTCAGTAAGGCCTTAAACACTGTCTCCTGTAAGATCCTCATACATAGTCTGTTGATGTGCAGGCTAGATGAACAGACAGTGAGGTGAATTGAAAACTGACTGAATGGCTAAGCCCAGATACTGGTGATCACTAGAATGAAGTCTAGTTGATGGCCAGAAACTGTATACCTCAGAGGTCAATACTGGGTCCAGTACCTTTTAACATCTTCATTAATGATCTCCATGATGGGACAGAGTACCCTCAGCAATTTTGCTGATGACACCAGACTGGGAGGAGCGGTTCATAAAGCCAGAGAGTCATGCTGCCATTCAGAGGGATCTTGACAGGCTGGAGAAATGGGTTGTTAAGAGCCTCCAAGTTCAACCAGGGTAATTGCAAAGTCATGCACCCAAGGAGGAGCAAACCCAGACACCACCATATGCTGGGAGCTGCCAAGCTGGAAAGCAGCTTGTCAGAAAAGGACCTGGGGATCCTGGGGAACACTATGTTGAATATGAGCCAGCAATGTGCCCTTGTTGCCAAAGTATTCCCAGCAGGTCAAGAGAGGTGATCCTTCCCCTCTATTCAGCACTGGTGAGGCCAAGCCTGGGGAGCTGGGACTGTTTAGTCTATAGAAGAGAAGGCTGAGGTGAGATCTTATTGATGTATATAAATACCTAAAGGGAGGGTGCAAAGAGGACACAACCAGTCTCTTTTCAGTGGTGTTCAATGACAGGACTAGAGGCAACGGGCACGAACCAAAATATAGGAGGTTTTGTCTGAATATCACGAAACACTTTTATACTGTGAGAGTGACTGAGCAGTGGCACAACCAAGCACAGGTTGCCCAGGGAGATTGTGGGGTCTCCGTCCTTGGAGATATTCAGAAGCCGTCTGGACATGGTCCTGGGTAACTGATTCTAGGTGACCCTGCTTGAGCAGGGGAGTTGGATCAGATGACTTCCAGAGGTCCACTCCAACCTCAACTGTTCTGTTATTCTGTGACTCTTTTCATAGGAATAATTTAGCCAAGAAACCTTAGAAGTTTAAAATTAACTTTGATCAGTTTAAGAAACATGTTATATAAGAAATTTGTCCATAATAAAGAAGACTAGAATTTAAAATAGTGAAAGCCTCTCATTCATATGCGTCCTACTTTGAAATTACCCTAAAAAAAAGTTCAGTAATACCTCACATTGAAAACACTTACAGATAGAAGTAGAAATGAGATATTGCAAATATTAGAAAATTATGTTGTTTAATCATGCAGTGATGTGTGCTATGCATAATTTAGGGTGCTTTTTTACCTAACAAATAATAAGCTAGGTATTTTACACACATAGCTGCAAGAAATCTTCCCCGTAATCAAACCACTATGTCAACTCTCTTTACATTTAATGAGCTAGTTCACTTAGAATATACAGCAAGATCTCTTCTTATGGGTAGATGTGTAATATAAAGGAGCTCGATAACAAAGAAAGAGCTGCAGGAGTTGGCCAAATCTGAGTTTCAGCAGAGGGACTTACTATAAGGACACACTGTTATTTCCATTCTCATTTCTGACTTCTGCTGCTATTCCCCCTATTCTGCTGAGATTCAAAGTTTATTTAGTTCCCTCCAAATTCTCTATGAATTTGGAGTCAGCAGCTGGATGTTGTACATACCCAACCCCCTCATGAGTCTTCATTATTTTATCATCTTATGGACTGACCCTAAGAAGTGAAAAGTCACGTGCTTGTGACTCAAAGAGAATTGTTTGTCAGGGTCTGCTATTTGGCAAAAGTGCTCAGTAATTGTGTTTAAAATATGAATAACTTATTTATACACAATCTTAGAAGTAACAGTAAGTCTATTGTATTGTTTTTACAGTGTTGTAACACAGCCTTTGCACCAGCTGTTCTTGTTTACAGCATGAGAAAACCCTTCATCATAAAAGCTTGTGTTTAAACAGCATGTCATATATTCTGCTCGTGCTATAACCATGTAATTCTAATCAACAGTTGTGTGAGCTAACCATACTACTTGATGATCACTTAGATCTAATTAGGTTGTGGTTGAATGAACCTTGACTTTTCATCTTATATTCTCCATATATATCTGTGCATGGATGTATACATACAGATTTAACTTAGAAAGACTATGTTTAATTTTATGCTTGCTCTACTAAACAGGTAGTAAGGTGCTAATATCATTATGTAGAATTAATTGCTTTGGCTTAATTAACTGAGTTAATTTATATCCTCTTCTGTTTTCTCAAAATCAGCCTATTTTTTAATCTAAAAGACTGTGTCAACATATGCAATACATGGAGTGCCCTTCTATTTGTGTAATGCTGATAATAAACCACCACACAATTCCTCTTAAGTTCTCAGTAATGAAGTGCTGGCATGTGTCTGAATTTTCTCCACGTGATTTTAACGAAGAGCTTTTCAGTTTTACTAGTACATAATTAGAATATATGCATAAATCCCACTCTATTGCTCCGGTATAATTAAGGATCTTTCTTCAAGAAGAAAATTATAAAGCTTTTTTAAGCAGAGTTGCTGAAACTCAAAATCCTTGACTAAATGCATTTTTTATGCATGAATCAACTTTCTGAAATAGTTCTGAAAACAATTAATAATGGTCTGCTTAAGAGAACCCTTCTTAGTTTAATGTGGGAGAGAAGTTTCTCAACATTGTCTTCTGCACAACTTTTACAACTGTGTTAAGCAGAATGTTCAGGTATTCTGCTTGCGTAGAAGATGCAAAACCTCTTTGTCATAATTAGCTGAAATAAATCTCTTGACAGGTACATTTATTTACCTATCTGGATGCCTTATACTATATACTCCAGTAAAGTATAGAGCAGGAAACTCACAAAAAAAAAAAAAGCCATCATAGGGCTACACAATTTATTTAAACTTCACCTCCTTTGCCCAAGGTACAGCAAACAGAGGTAGCCAACAGATGCAACACTTTGCACAGAAATTTCTGGTCTTCTTTTATTGCCTGTGATGGTCAGAGGACCTCCTGGAATTTAAGAATTCTGGGATACCTATTGTTGCTGGAAAAGTGTGGGTACTAGAGGCTTTTGCTTCTAGCAAACTCGGTTTGTAAAAATGTCTGCTAGTCTTTCCTGCTCTAAAGGTGCTTAGAGCTTTTTTCTGCAACTGACTCCTGATTACAGACTGTCAAACACCCACTGAGCTAGTGCTAGCAAAAGATCTAAGTAATTACCACGCCTACATTGCAACAAGTAGCAGCTAACAGAAGCAGTAGTTCATGCAGAAGAGTGCATGGACAGGAGCTGGAAGGCTGCTTAAACCAGCATGGGTCTGCTGAACAAACTTGGGCATCTACCACAAGGCACAGTCCTTAGCATCAGCTAATGGTACAGCAGAGGCCTTGACTCAGAGCTCTGAAGGGCAGATGTGGCCATCCAGATCTGGAGCTACAAGAAGGGCCTGATGCCCCTGCCTGGGCTGGGGCAGGAGAAGATGTCCTTGCTTGCAGGAGGTGTGCTCTGACTGAGAACCTGTGTTGCCAACAGGAGAAGGTGAGTAGACTGTGCAGTATCAGAGAATATGAAAAAGACTGACAGGATCTTCACAGAGATCTTTCAGAGAGAAAGGCTCAAATCATCCAACTGCACAAAAGAAGCAGCAGCCTGTACTTGTTTAAGCAGCTGATGTGACCTCCACGATCAGGAAGGTTGGGACTGATTGGGGAACAGTTCTTCAGGGGAGGTCTTGGGGATCCTGGTGGGCAGCAAACAGAACATGAGCCAGTGACTGAGAGCAGGGCTTGTTCAGTCTGAAAAAGGGAAGGCTCCAGACATTCTGTGGAGAGGAAGCACAACAGCATCATCTCACACCTACAGGGTGATTATGAAAAATATGAAGCCAGGCTCTTTGCTCTAGTGTGTGATGGGAAGTTAAGGGACAGCAGGCATAAAATGAAATGAGAGGTTCAGACTGGCTATAAAGAAGAACTTTCCTCCCATTAAGACATTCTAGCAGTGGAGCAGGTTGCCTAGAGACACTTTGTATTCTCCATCTTTGGAGTTTTCTTAGCCTCAGCTGGAAAGAGCTCTGAGCAACCTTGTCCAACACAGCTGACCTGCAGAAGTTTGGACTGGAGAACTCCTGAAGACCATTCTGACCTAAATTGTTCTATGATCCTATTATGAATGAAATATTTCATTTGTTGTGTGCTCTGTCCAGTACTTGTATAAAACATGAAAATATTGTGAAGATTTTATGGTAGCTCTTCAAGGACAGAGACTTGAATGGCCCTGCATTTGGTATTTATATTTAATCAGAAGTACTTCTTGGCATTGGACACTGTCCCTTCCCAAAGGAGCAGTGGTTTAAAAAAAAATAAAAAAAATCATTAAACAATGAAAAGATGAGATAAAAAGAAATAAAATGCATTGGTTTAATTGAGTTCTTGAAGAAAGATCCTTGCTGAAAGGGAAAAACAGAAGAGCTAAACCACCTATGAATATAGATGCATTTCTAATCTAGAGAGCAGAGCCCAGCAATTTTATAGTAGGGAACAACAGAGGTCTATTCAGCTGTTTTGTGCACCTTCTGTTTTCTCTGCTTATTCTGATTTAATCACCTGGAAAATTTTATATTATTTTTATTGAATCACTTCATATTGTTTATTCTAATCTGGAGCAGTGCTGATACAGAATCTGTGTTGGAAAATACAACCAAGCTTAGCACCTCAGAGCATTTGTTTACTCGTGAAAGCAAATGACAATGATAGAGTTTGCAGTTCTTTCTTTTTTCATATATATTTACAATGACAGATGTGTGTGTTGTGAGACCATGTGATTTCACTATTTGAACTTTGTATCAAAAATTAAATGTAAGACACTGATGAAAGTCACAGGGCTACACTAATATTTCACCTAGTTATCCTTCAAAGTCTAAAATGTATCTCGCAAAGAATGAGAGTGAAATATTTTGTTTCCAAATGACTGTAAGCATCACAGCTCTAAGTTATCTCCTCTGTTAACTGCTGCTCCTAAAAGTAAGTTTCCACAGATAACACTAAACGAAATGCACAGATGACAATAATGCCATGCATATAAATTACACCTGTATCTTCCAGTATAGAATTCCTTGAAGACAATACCTATAATGAAGACATATAATAAGCAAAGAAACTCTTCCTCTGAAGAATGGATTCATGAATACAGAGGCAACAGATGAGAACTGAGGGAGCAGAACTTGCTGATGAAGCAATACAGTTGGGCCTGTGGGACTACAAATAAACACAGAAAATTGCGGTTCTGATGGAGATACATTTTCTTTCCTGAAGGCAAAGTAAAAAACCTATTGTGCTGTGGAACATATGTACAAAAAATATCTAGCGTGGTTTTCATGTTGTACATCTCAGTTATTTCTAAAGAAGTGGAAACAATAATTTTATGTGCTACATAAGGAATTGCTTATGTCTGATCATCTTTCATTATCATAACAATCTTTTTCTTAACAACTGTCCCACCTTGAATCATAGCCATCAACTTCACCTTTCACCCGTAGATATGTTTTATTGCTTTCCTATCCCATGCCCTAAGTGACAGATTACTTAATCTGGATGTTACTCTTCACAGTTCATTTCTTAAGGAAGTGGAGGATGATGTTAGTATCTACCCATTGTCCCCTCACCTATATCAGTGAATTTTTTCAGACATAACAGACTATTTATTAGTCTTTTTGTGTGGTATTAATATATGGGTTGCTGGGTTAAAGTTCAGTATGTTGGACTTGATAGTTCTTTAACTGTACCAACTAAAATTAGAATAAAAATATAAATATATTTTTGTAAAACTGCCATTTAAATTCAGCAGAACAAGAACAAAACTGAGTTAACATGCCTTTCTAAAGTTGTGACTAAATTTTAAGATTAAAATTGTGTCATTTTATCAGTCCAGTAAAAGAATTATGCCATTGAATCACTATATGTCTACAGTTTTTGCATGAGCTGTATGACAGACAGTTGTCATATTCTCCACAACCTGAGATACTTTTCTAGTTCTATGAAACAGGCGCACCTCTACAGAATGGTATAGCTCAAGAACTGTTTAAAAAGTAAGCCTCAAAAGTCAGTGATGAAGGGCTGTAAATGCTATTTATGATTTAATATTGTGATCTTAATTTAGTTCCTTTATAGAATAGAATCATAGAATAATTTATGCATCATTACAACAGTTATTTACCACATAATCACATATTTTCACCCCTATCTTATCCCACGCTCAAGGGATGGTCTCCACAGAAGAGACAGTTATTCAGAATCTCTTTTGATCCTCACTCTCACTGTGGAACCTCATACAAAACAAAGTGCACAACATCAAAACAACAGCTTGAACATAGAATCATCAAATTCCTACTATCCAAAAGGCTTTAATTTAAGAAATGTAAGCATCTAACTTTCTGCATCAATGAGAGCAAACTACTTCCAATGTCCTTATTTCTTTAAAAAAAAATGAATTAATCTTTTTCTACTATAATATTTAACAATACAGTTAATTATTTTCATTTACATATAATTTCATGTCTGAAAAAAAGCACAGATTATCAGAAAAAATGCCCAAAACGTTGATGAATTTGAAAACCAAATTTAATCAGTCTCTAGTGAGAGCACTAAGATGGGCTACATTGCAGCAACAGTTATACACAAATTGAAATGAGCATTCAGAAAATGCACAGTACCGACTTCACTTAACGTACCTTCACATGAGTACAGTACAGATAGGTATATAACTCTAAGCTAGTGATCTCAGATTTCCTTTCTATACAGAGGGGGAAAATGGTCAATTTTATGGCACGTGACCTACTTCAGGCTTCAGCTTTAGGCTAAGACAAACCATGATAGGACAAGAGGTAATGGCTTTAAACTAAAGGATCGTAGATTTATAATAGACAGAAGGAAGAAATTCTTCACTATCAGTGTGGTGAGACACTGAAACAGGTTGCCCAAAGAGGCTTCCATCCCTGAAAGTGATCAGGACCAGATTGGATAGGGCTTTGAGNAAACCACTTGGGGAACAAAATATACTGCTGGGTTATGACTCATCCATAGGTCAACTTCAACTCAGGGCCCACAACCCAGGCCCCAACACTTCACCAAGCTGTAATTTAGTGTTGCAGTCAGAGAGAAAACACATTTCTTTATTAGCTACAAGACTACCTTGTCTCTTCTTGAAATCAGTCTTAGCACTGTAACACTAATTCATTTCTACATAATGGTGATTTCTCTTCAATGAACTAGCCAATGGGGGGAAATAAACCTCTATACAGTGTAAGACTACATCATAATGCATGTGTACAAATGGCCTGAGTTAAGGTCAATGCCTACTTCTGGCATTTACATCTCTCGTGAGCTTGATTGTATTCTTTGAGGGTCGTTTCTGGGATATGTTTATATAGCCACTCCTGTTGAAGTATCTTTCTGTCTTTTTCCTTGGCATTCCTTCTGATCCTTACAAATTACATTTCTTTTTCCAGTAGAATATCCTTAACTATGAAAATTGCCAGAACTGATTCTCTTTCCCTCTATTGCAAGAAGTAGAAACAATATTAGCATATAACAACTTTAAGAAACTTGGAAAAGGATTCAGAATTCTAGGTATGTATGGAGATTTATGTGACATGTCTTAGGCAATATTCTGTGTAAATAATTAACAAAGTTCTTCCTACTATGACATCCTGCCCTTGAACACTTGATCTTTCCAGTTTCCTTTCTGCCTCTATTCTTGTTCTTATTTTCTCTTACTTACACCATGCAGATGTATGTTTCTTACAATCCTCTTTCCTACTGTTTCCTTTATCCGTCGGCTACTGGCTTAATTCATTTCATATCCCTTAGGCTTTGAATAGATCCTCCTTCCCTGGCAAGAACTGTTCTCTGATCAATGGTCAAGTTCTTTCAAGAAACTTTCCAGTACTGATCTGTTCGGTGTTAACCACTCCACTCTTTCCTTTTTGTTTTAAATTGGTATCACATTAATTATTTTTTATCTGGAGTACAATTTATCTTCTCAAGGGAGGGACCTTATCTTTCATGAACTTCTGAAGTGCCACACACATTTACAATCATATAATTATGTATCTTTGCATGCATGAACATAATTTTGAATAATTATTTAAAGAGTTGACAGAGTAATATGCAAGTAACAATACAGAAAACCTTACAAAAGCCTACAAATAAATGTAAGTGAATGCAAATAAACTTTCCACAAGCAAACAATAAAGATTTTTAATTTTTTACTAATGTTTTTTTCCATATGGTGCTATGCTATCTCTGTGTTTGCTTTCCAGATTTGTATAATAGACAGAAACACCTGGAGAAGATGAGTTTTGGTAAGAAACCTAAGCATTCATAAGAAGCACTGGCTACAAGTGTGAAAAAATGTTGCAAATGTTTGTATTATGAATCCACAGTACCAAAACTGAAATCCTTATTTCACTACAAAAAAAATTACTCACCTCAGTCACCATTAACACAAGGCAAAGGGTCAATGGATAGTCTGTGATTTTTTTCCTGGATAAATTGAACACTGTTTTGTTTCACATATTTTTTCATTTTCCACTGACATCTCTGTTTTAGTTTAAAATCATTCAGACAGTACTGAAAGCTAGATTGGTACCAAAAAAGAGCTTTTTTTACCAAAATGGACCCTGTTGAGCTTGTGCTGAAGAGTAGGATAACCAGGGTGTACCTAAACTGTGCAACATGGGCACTCAGCAGTGCACCTGCATTCCTGATTGCTCCATCATATAGCTTCAGGGTTCTATGGGAATATATCACACATCTACCTTGCCTAACTCTCAAATTTTCATGCTCTTGGACCAGGTTTACACACAGGCCTAGTGCATTGACATGAAAAGACTGAAAAAACCCTTTAGTTTGTAAACTGATTCCATTATGGGAAGCAATAGCCGTGCATATCCTCCAGGCAGACATTTATTCTAGAGAGAATGTCTTACATATCTAGAAGTGCTGTATTTGCCCTGGCTAACCTCATGACTAAGAATGGTGACTACTTAAGATGGTTTTTTTTGTAGAGATCTCCTCACTTGTGGAAGAGTATGCTAAGTGGCCACAACATGCTACTGCCTCATAACCTGAACCAAACCTGTGTCCCACAGTGAAAGTGACATTATAAGGAAGGGATAGGATTGACCATTTTATAAAAAGATCTTTAAATACACTGCTATGTAAGATAAAAGCATACAGAGTTGAGAAACTATTTTGCTGACCTGCTTTTCAGTGCTGTCCTTGAAGGGTATAACTGAAGGATCAAACAGTCAAATAGACTTTGAAGAAAACATGGCCAAAGCAAGTGACAGCTCTGAAGACCCAATTCCCTAAAGCATAAGCAGCTGCATAAGCAGCTGCACTGTGAAATCCTAGTGACTAAGAAAGATGTCTTTTCCAAGCCTATCCTCCCACTCTTCCTGTTCCTGGAATTCACCCGTCAGGATTATGAATCACAGTGACAGTCTGCTGCTTTACAAGGAGAAAATTTTAGTCTTCATTTTGGTACTGAAATAGGAATAGGTGAATAGGTGACAAGGACAATGATAATCATACTTAGGGGTCTACCATAAATCAGGAAGTTTTTTCCTAAGATAAGACATAAGGTTTAATTAAACTCATAATATTGGCTTGTGTGGATGAAAAACATCTGTAGAAAGAATGTCCAGCAGAAGCAGCGCATGGGAAAAGTGAAGAACTGGGCTACCCTTTGACTGAGTCCAGTTCTCATTTCTTGCCTTTACTGTTTATTTCTGATGGCCTGGAAGTAGCACAATAAATATGAAATTTGCTGCAGTCATCTAGATAGCAGTTTTTAATGCAATAATAAAACCAGATTTGATAGATCTTTATTTATTTTTTCATTATTTACATCAGTGAAACAGCCAGTAGATATACAATGATGTAGCTAAGAGTATAATTTGTCCTACTGACTGCAAAAATCAAAGCTGCAGCTAATACATAGAATGAAAAATCCACGCTCAGTAGACAAAAAAGGACAGACTCACAGATTGCCAAGTCTCTGTCTGTCTTCTCTTGTTAAATTGACTTTTCATAAAGAAACTGTCTCCCACTATTTGAAGACGCTCAATGCAAAGGAGGCTGCTAGGACCTTTAAGCACTATTATAAATAAATAATAATAAATATTGTACAATGATAATCTGTGTTGTCCTGTGCTATGCTGTATGTCAGGGATTAATGATGATATTTCATTGAAACAAATAGTCCCAAGAGTATAGCAAGCTTGAGAGATGCAGCATAAATATTTTATTAAAATTTCTGGAAGCATATAAACTTACTTGCATTTGTATTTGGTAGTCAACGGGGAAGCAGTGAATTTAAACCAACTAATATTTACTTTTTAAAATAGATTTTATGTTATTTTTTGAGTTCTGTGTAACTGCGAAGCAACAGTTTTAAATATTGTTTAATTTTCTTGATTTCCAAATGTGGTGTTTGGCAGATAAGAGATCTGAAAATTGAATTCTTTCAACTGCTGTTAGAGGGCATTGGATAAAACTGAACAATTCCTCTCTAACCATGTACAGGCAAGTGAAATGGTTATATTTCCAGAGGTATCTCTCCATTTCTAGACTTGCTTACATGTTCCTAGATTAAGATAGCTGCATGAAATCTTGACTAATTTGCAAGGAAAAAACAAAAAATTAATTTAAAATAACCAACTCCCCAAAATAAAAAACCCAAAACAACTACAAAAAAACCACCCAGCAGCACTGATTACTGTCTCAATAAATTCTCATAGACAGAAAAACACTCTACAAATACCACATAAACCATGCAATTTCTTATGTGATACATCATTTGTAATTGAACAACAGCAACTTTTGCATTTGATGTAATTCAATTCCTCAGGATGTTAAAATGGTTATCTATATTTAATTAATAAAAAATGGCTTTTTAAATGCTAATTCTATGTTCTGTGAGGTTACACCTTTCACACGAGATAAAGTCAATGAAAACAAAGTGTTTCTGCCTGGAAAAGTAAAAATCTACCAAAGTAACGGTTAAGAATAGGCTGAAAATACATACTAATACTTACCACTTCCCATAGTTGCATTTGTACATCTCAGACCATTCTCTAGATATTAGGAAAATCAACCCTTTAATTTTTATATTATTATTTTCTCTATATAGATATTGTTACTAGGTTTACTTAATGTGAGCAGCATATACACCTATCATAGAGCAGTTCCCCTCAGAAATCTGCCTGAATATTTCTTTTGAAATGGCTTTGATGAGAGAAGGACTAAACTGAGGTCAAAATTTGCTGTAAAAACTATGTTTTTATTTTGAAGCGCCCTCAAGGTCACTCCGGGAGATCATGATATGTTTGTGAGATGGCTAGTGACACACACTTCGGTCTTCAGAAACACCAATAAATAGATATTTTGACAAGCAACAGCCACTGGTTTTTCAGCTCAGGTCAACATTAGCAGATTTCACGACGTTTGAAAGAAATACTATAGAACATTCAGCGATAAACCCATGAACATGACACATGCAGGTGTCAGTGATGAGGCTTGAACAAGGTATGAACAGAAACATATTTCAGAAATACTGCCAGTACAGAATTATTTCTATTTCTTAGAGCAGACGGGGAAACTATGGAGAGCTTCAGAACATTAGTTACATGACGAGAGCGAGAGAAGTTTCAGTGTCTGATGATAAAAGATAGAACACTGAAGGATGTCTCCCTGTTTATTTAATCCTGAGCACATAAGAAAAAAACAGATAACAAGGCCTACATGAAGGATATTTCAGTTTGGAAATGGGAAAGATCTGAGAGTTACTAGTGAGACTGCAGTTCATATATATCTGACAGAAAATTCATCAGTTCCAAATTCTAGATCATAAATACAAACTTCTAAATTTTTTTTGAGAATTCCTGAAATTTCAGCTAACAGGAAGGACCTACTAGTGCAAGCATGGGCTGTAATAGATCCCATATGGTCCGGTTCAGACCCTTTATAAGCAAACACCTTTTTTCATGTGATTCAGCAGTGTTTTTCCAATTATTCAGTTGTTAATGTAGAAAAATAGCTGTTAAAATCCAGTACTCTTAAGAAACAAAGAGGGAAGATGAATGTAGGGCAGCCATGGGAAGCAATCAAAGAAGCTGAGCATAAATAATCCTACAGCTATGCAACCCAACTCTCTCTCCTTACCTTTCTTTCACAAATTTGATAGGTCATGCAAGGAAAGAAGAAGATACTTTTTTAAATATCATGTTTAGGATTTTGTAGTGTGAATAATCATAATGTCTCACCATTTACATTCATACAGTAAACATATAATCACAGCTCTATGTCATTCCCCTGTCACCAGGAACTGTGAATGAGATATAGTTATGAACAAGCTGCTTTTTTTTTCTTTCAACTTGGAGCTTTTTTAAGAACATTTTTAAAGTTCTACTGACCTCTGTAGACACTAAAATACAGCAGAAAATTCTCACATCTGGAAAAGTGAACTTGTTTACATGCATTTACTTAGCAGTCAGTCCATCAACTCTAGTTTTTAATGAAGCACTCTTTTCCTTTTGGCAGAACTATTTATTTGTATTAGAAACATGCATAATTTCCAGGAAGAGATTGTTGCAGCCACCTGTAGAGCCTTCATGAGTGACTGATCTACACAGATACCATAGGTAAGAAGATTTGAATTGTAAATTGCAGCTTGCAGACTACTAAATCTCACTGCAGACTACCCTGGGCAGTATCTTGAAGACCCTGAAGATACTTGTTTACCTGGTATTTGAAACAAGCACAAATAAATGAACTAAGGACAACAAACTTCATTAATCATAGCTACAAAATAAAGGCTAATCTAACAAAAGGATTAACAAGGTACAACTGCTGAAAAAAATAAAGACATGTAAGGGAAGATTTTACTTTAATATTCAATATTCAGGATGGCTCACCTCAAGCAGACTTTTTCATCTCTTTTCAACTGCTTTAGGGAAACACCTTCTCTCTTTTGGGGACTGGTGGGATGGGACAGCTGCCTACACACTAATGAAGAGCATGTGAATTTTGCTAGAAGAGATGAACTGAACAGAGCTCACAGTGAAGAGAGAGAAGAACCAGATGGACCCCTGAACTTTGAGCTTGATGTTTGCCACCAGGATCCAGAATACGAGTCCCCAGCTCCCCTGCCACCTGCCCAGGTCAAACTGATCACCAGCTGGGAAGCAGGATGGAATGTAACAAATGCCATTCAGGTAACCTTTTACTTCCCCACTCATTACAATGATTTGAAAACCTGGTCATCACTTAACCTGCTTTATTTTTACTTAACCATACCATCATTTTGCAATAATCTACAAGGTTTCTGTGAATTTATTGCTAACATATTTCAACCTTTCTGCATAAGATTAGCACTCTGAAAAAAAAAATTCCAAAGGGAAAAAAAGATAGAAATGTTAGCTAAAGTTTAAAAAATATTTAAACTAGGTGAAAATGAAAAGGTGGAGATTGCACCTGTTTTGGAAGTGTAGACATTATCTTTAATAAGCATATTTGAATTCAGTCACAGAGATGTTTGATAGAAATGTGAGGTAAACATCTAATAAAAAGAGGATAGTAAGAGTGAGACTGACGTCAGACATAAATTTACTGACATTTAAGTTAGACTAGATATAAATTGGACCATGAAGCACAAGAAGTGTAATAATACTTGTCAGTGTGAAAGAAAATAGTCAGACTGAAAAGACTGAAAGCATTTGGTCCCAGAATTCTGTGTGGAATTTGAGTATCTTTCCGAGTCCTTAAATTTAGCATTATATGTTTCAGATTCTTCTTCTCACTTTTCATGATTCATTTCCTTATATAATTCTTTCATTACCACTAACTTTCTGTCTGACATGGTAAGAAGAAAGCAATATCCACAGACATATCTAGTCCCAGTAACTGTTACTTAAACACTTTTTATGGCATTTCAGCTAGAGAAAAATAATCCTTTGAGTGTCATGCAAGCCTGTGATTATGCCAATGAACATTTGTTGATGTATCCATTTCATCCCTCAGCTCTACAAAGGAGGAGAAAAAGGACGTATTTCTAACCCCTCTGTATTGTCAAACATGAGCACCACCACATGAGAGCCAACATAATAACATCTAGGGCACAGTAGCATATCATACTCAGATAGGGTTCAGCTGTGAATAAAAGTGTGAAGTCCTAAAATACCCCAGCTCCATTCTAGTAACACATTTTATCTTCAGTCTCCCTCAGCAGCATCTAGTCAGGACAGGAGTCTGGGATGAGAGCCCATTGTTGTTTCTGTGAGTTTTGCCTTTGATTTCACCAAAGCCAAGATTTCATTCTGGAAGTCGATTTTGTCAATATTTACTGTATGACCTTTTTGCAAGTCACGTTCTCTCTCACCCATTGTTCTCCTTTCTGAAAAACAAAAGTAATAATGCCTTTGTAAATACATCAAAGTGCCTAAAAATTCCTGAATGTTATGTACACAATTACTATTAATTATTAATATTATAGCTTGCAGTTAAAAATTCAGCTGATAACAGTCCAAAAACACTGTCAAACATACAGTTGCCTCTTTAAAAACAGAACAAATTTAAGTTAAATTATCCAATCAAATCAGTAACTATGGTCTTAGTGGAAATTCTCAGCATGTGGAGTGTTGCATTTTGCTATTGGATCTCATTTGGTCAAATATTTTAGAAATCAACATTAAAAGATCAGCTGGCTACAGCTGTATTCAGCTTTCCTTCTAAGGCAGGCTGGGAATGGCAAAGCTTGAGAGCTGCAGTTTCATTTGAAGTATCCTAATGACACTTGGTGAATCCATGGACATATGTGTGTATTTTTCCTATTTCTCAATACCCTAGAATTTGGATTAGGAGCAAGGGTAGAGGACAGAAAAAGGAAAAAAGAAAGGCAGGAGAGGAGGAGAGAGGAGAGAATACTGAACGGGAATCTGTCAGTAAAAAATAACAGTTTGAAGATATTTCTATGAATAGCTTTGAAGAGAAAGTCAGAGTTGTGAACAGAATGATTAAACCAAACCAAACGTTCTTGACTGGTGCAGATAATCCATGCTAAAATGACAGTTGTTTTTCCCCTACCCAGAGGAAAGGGTAGAAGTGTTTTGCATGACAATTAGAAGTAAACATTTCAACAGAATTCTGAAGTGTTCTAAACAGTTATTCCAGTGAATACAATTAGTCCAAAAGTGAAATTATTTCACAGTCCAGATATATTACAAGAACAATTAATTCTTTGATCTCTGAAATTAAATACAAGGGTTTTCTTATAGTGTTTTAAGTGCAAACACTTTGAAACAAACAGCTAGATGTTTTTTATTTTGTTTTTAACTTCAACTGAGAAAATGTGAACATTTGGTGATGATTGTATGTGTAAATCATTGCTTCAGATATTTGAAGTTTCCAGGGAAACATGCTTTGTATTCCAATACTGCACAGGCAAATGAAAACCTGTATCCAGTTAATCTAGGTAAGGACAGAGACCATAAGGATGAGTTAATTCAAAAGGGAAAATGAACAGCAACATCTGGCAGAGTGATGCAAATTGCATTTGTTTGTATGCAGCAGTAAAAGGCAAAAAAATTTTGCACTGAGTTGTACAGTAGTGCTGGATAGATAAGCAAAGAAACAGTCAGAAGGAAGAAGTTAGTTAAATTCTAATGGTACAGCAGAACCAAAGGACAGTAAAGTCTATTTATCGACAGCCACATGTAGGAGGACTGTTGCAAACAGTATGGAGAATGTCCAAGAAACAGAAAGCCAAAGTTGAAAAAAAGACACTCAGTCTATAGTATCATGAAGGAGTACAGGACAATAAAGAATGGAGAAAAAATAACAGAGAGAAAGGGAAAAAGTGAAATAATGTTCATCACAGCTTAACCATAACTTACATAATTGTGAGTCTATCTCCACTTAGGCCTCAGGAGGACAAACAAGTTTACCGGTGCAAAAAAGTCACTTTACTAAGCAGCCACTTTACCATGCAGCTTCAAAGTGCTTCAGAATTATGATGTTTGTGCAGTCTCTAAGATACAGTGTAATACAAGCACACAGTTCTTCCCTGGACACTTGGTAAAACATGATGTGTCAAAGCATTCTAAATGTGTGCTTTGATTCAGTGCATCTGATACCTAATGTCTCCTGCCATGAGATGTGTGCCATCTTTTGTCTCCTGTCTTTTGCAGAGATTAGGTTGTACAAAGATTAGAAATATGTATGGCAGAGGTAATTTTCTTGTTCCATGATCAGAATAACACAATCAGGTGCTTGTCTATTGCAGGTGCTTCAAAGAATAACAATAATGCAATTAGTATTATTGATTCTTAATAATTGTGTAAAAAATAATTATTATTAAAGTAGTGGTCATAAATATGCTCATTACATTTATATTCTGTATTTTGTACACTAGTTTAGAAAAGACTCAACACTACAATAATCACCATTTTTAAGAAAGAAAGTGTATATCTGTACATCCTTCATGTTGTGACATAGATACTTTCCATACTGGGTTCCAATGTGGCTCATTTTTATTTATGTAGCTCTAAAAGATTCACTTCAGGGTATTTCATAGTTAATATTTCTTTTTCTATGATACTTCCTCTGAATTACCTGCATTCGTCTCCCTGATATAGATTGAATCTTTAGAGTGCTTACTGAGTATCAACAACTCCCAAAGACTTAAGTGGGAAACAGTGACACTGAGACACAGAATTAGCAGACATGCCCCTAAAGATATAAAGGCGAACATCTTTTTAAGGTGTCTAAACACCCCTCCCATTAAACTTCACTGACACTGTATTTCAGCATTTTCTAAATGTAAAAGTGTACATGCTTATGTGCTTAGAAAGCTAATGTTTTCACTATCAGGTCATTAGATATACCACAATACAAATCTTCTCATCCTCTACCTTAAATAATTTAGTCACATTTAAATAACCACTTAGGTCTTAGCTACAGTATTTGATCTTAAGCATTTATTTTCCAGACTTGAGAACAAGGGTCAGTCTTTTCTGGTGTCCAGAGCAGTAGCTTCCTTGAATTATATATTGAACCTAAAGTCATACTCCGAACTAAATTATAGATGTCTGAGGGAAACAAACTGCTGCATTTCATATCAGGAAGTGGTACTGACAATCAAAGGGAGATGCCCAGTGTTGTCATCTAATCTAGGACCAGTATGTAATTCAAGTTTCCATATAGAACTTGTAAACAAAATAAAATTCCAAGACTGTAGGACTATTGTGGTGCACATAAAAATGAAAATTAATATAATTTTAGATGGAATGCACCTGAAATGCTGGCCAAATTTCTTTTTCATAAATTTGCAACCACAAACCCATATAGCCACAACTGTAGACTCAAGGAAAGCCTCGAGCTTGATGAGAGCCATCTAAACTCAGATCTGTTTTTCCTATGATAGAAGGTCACCTCTATGCAATACAATTGATAAAAGATGTATTTTAGGCAAGAAGACTCTGTAACTAATGTTTGTGCCCTGTTTTTTTCTTTGGATTTTCTCTCGAGGGGAAAAAAAATTCTGGACATACATCACTACTTCATATAACCTTTTATTTCAGCTCAGATCCTTGGGCAGATTTTAGTTTAGTGCACATAATCATATAGCACAGAGAAGGCTGCATACAGTATATATATTATCTCTATTCCCAACCCACAAAAGCCTTTTATCAAAACTGTGTTATCTTACAACAATGACATTTTATCTACTTCACAGAAATCTCTTCATTTGACATGTAAGTACTGTGCAGTACTGATTTTGAGTTAACTAACTGCCATTCCCCTAAATCTCATTAGAGAATGCACTGTTAACAGTCTACTTTTCCCTTAGTTGGCTGCAAACACTAAAAATGTTGTGAAGCCAGAACTCCTTAACATAGAGAAGTGGCCCATCTAAAATCGTTTCTTGTTCTAGAAAGACATACTTGGATTGTTCTCATGTGATTTAAGTTGTTGTTTTGTAGGTTTTGCATTTTATGTTGTCACATCATCTAGGCAATGAACAGATGGAGGGAGCAGTGGATGGTTTTACACCAGCATATTCTACTGTAACTATTATGGAAATGTTAGAATTGGCAAATCAGTTTTCCAAAGCCCGTCTGCGTCAGATCTGCCAGCAAGTGGGAGCTGATTATATAACATAACCACCCCACAAATTATTCTCTGGACGTACAGACAGTCCTCAACATATGGACAATTGGTTCAGAAAGCACCATACTAGCTCTTGAAGCATCCCAGGAACAAGTACATGGGTTACACAAGTAATGGATCAAAGTACTGCAATTCTTGCAGACTTCTAGATGTTAAATTGATGTATAAAAAATCTTCAGAAGTTAAAGCAGCCTTCAATTGTGCTTGCCCACACCATGGGTCTAAAATTACATTTTCTAATACATAACTTGCAAGAGTGTTACAGGAGGTGTCTCTCTCTCCTTCATAAATTACTCCGATAGCCTCAATAGTTTGTATAACTGATATACAGTGGTCTATAATTTATGATGTTGAATTGTTTTAAGCTAATTATCATATGAGATAATTATATGAGATGAGAGGCATTCTAAAGTTTAATACTTAACACAAATATGGAATTTAACATGCAATCTCTTGGTTACACTGGGTGTAACATAGATTTTAAAATATTTGTTCTTAACCAATACATTTATTTTATATCTTTAACTGATTTTTACCTTAGCTTTACTGACATAACTGTCTAATTTTACATCCTTTTGATAATAGTAACCAGATGCACTGCTGTGCTTAAAGAAATCTGAATAATTCTGTTCAGAACCTCAAATTATAACCTTACATTTCAAGAAGTATTTATTTGACACTTGATTTTTAGCAATGTCAATTATCTATCATTTCCAACAACTTTAGCTGAAATTATTCTTGGCTAGCACTTGGAAATCTGTATATTTCAGCATCTATATTTCAAAGCCGCTGTATTATCTTGCAGATTATTCTTAGAAACAGTAGCTAAATCACTGCAAAGCATAGTATACTTATCCTGGGGTTGATGACCAGTTTGACGTAGCCTGGTCAGAAAAGTGTTGCAGAATTTGCAAGTGCCAGTTTCTTGCAAGTAGACTTCTTGTTGATTGTTCACTTGTTGTATAAGATTGAAAACATTTCCATCTGAAAAGTCTCCTACTATTTATCTTTTAGAATAGTTATTTTATATATGTGAGGCTCTAGACCACCTACATGAAGTAGCTGGTAGTTGAAATGTTGTGCATGTAAAAAGACAAATGAACTAGCAAGTAAGCATAGAGTAGTATGGTAGGTTAGCCTTGGCTAACATTCATGCTACCACCTAGATGCTCTCTCTCTCCCACCTCCATGCCCTCCCCCAGTGGGCAGGGGTAAGCAAATAGAATGGTAGTGAGATAATACGTGCTGAGATTGAGTCATAGAATTATTTATGTTAAAAAAGACCTTTAAGATGATGAGTCCAACCATCAACCTAACTCTACCAAGTCCATTGCTAAACCATGTCCCTAAGCATCCTGTCTACATAGCTTTTAGACATATCCAGGGATGGTGATTCAACCACTTCCCTGGGCAACCTGTTCCAGTGCTTAAAAACCCTTTCAGTGAAGAAATATTTCCTAATATACAACCTAAACATTCCCTGGTGCAACTTGAGACCATTTCCTCTTGTTCTATCACTTATTATTTGGGAAAACAGACTGGGATCCACCTCTCTACAACCTCCTTTTAGGTAGTTGTAAAGAGCGGTAAGGTCTCCCGTAAGCCCCAGTTCCCTCAGCCGCTCCTCATAAGACTTGTGCTCTAGGCCCTTCACCAGATTTGTTGCCCTTCTTTGGACCCACTCCAGTACCTTGATGTCTTTCTTATATTGAGGTGCCCCAAACTGAACACAGTATTTGAGGTGCAGCCTCACCAGTGCCAAGTACAGGGGGATGATCACTTCCCTAGTCCTGCTGGCCACACTATTTCTGATATGAGCGGGATAACACTGGCCTTCTTGGCCACCTGGGCACACTGCTGGCTCATAATTAGCCGGTTGTCGATCAGTACCCACAGGTTCCTTTCTGCCGGGCAGCTTTCCAGCCACTCTTCTTCAAGCCTGTAGTATTGCATGAGGTTGTTTTGACCAAAGTGCAGGACCCAACACTTGGCCTTGTTGAACCTCATACCACTGGCTTCAGCCCATCGATCCAGCCTGTCCAAGTCCCTCTGTACAGCCTTTCCACCCTCAAGGAGAGCAACACTCCTATCCAACTTGGTGTCCTCTGCAAACTTACTAAGGGTGCACTCTGTCTTCTCATCAAGCTCATTGATATTAAGATATTAAACAGAAGTTTGGGAACACCACTTGTGACCGGCTGACAACTGATTTAACTCCATTCACTCCTACTCCTCGGGCCTGATAAGAACAGGGAGCTCACTTACCAGTTACAGTTGTGAGCAGAACAAATGTAACTTAGGGAAAATTAACTTTATTGCTAATTAATATATATATGTTTATTTACTGCATCTGGTATTAGGAAACAGAAAGACAAACGTTGTGGCCCACTTTGAGGGTGCTAATGCCTAAAAAAACTTTTTGCATTGGTAGGTAGATAACTACAAGC
>VYZX01013387.1:2035-57877 GCA_013401335.1 Brachypteracias leptosomus
AAGTATTAATGACAATCCCTGTAGTACAGTATATCAGAAGCACAAATGCATGTGTAATATCATATATTTATGTCCTCTTAGATATGCATCTGTGCACACACCTAATATGAAAATGAAATCAAACAAATGTGACTCAGTCCTTCTAGCAACCTCGGCCCACTTGTCCCCGTTGTGCAGTATATTAGCATACATCTCACAGTGATTTGCCTACAGAAATTTTGCAAGATGAAAGTTTGATGCATAAGAAGAATCTCAGGACAGAGCGGTTCCCTTAGCAACCTTGCAGCCAGCTCCAGCAGCCCTGACCCAGCTACAAAGCCCTTCGCAAGCAGAGGAGACACACTTAATGACAGCTGGCTGAAATTTGGGAGTACTGATAAACTGCCTTCTTATCTGGAAATCACCTTTGAGGAATATTATCTTTATTGACTTGCTTTAAAAAAAAAAGCCCACAAACTGCTGCTACAAATTAGTACATAATAATAAGCAGCAATACCAATTTATTAGTGTGTCCTCCCTCTCCACCATTAAAGCACCTGGGGCATTGAATAACAGAGTAAAAATAAATACAGTGTAATTAATTAACACTGACTACACTCCTTCCCCTCTGGACCATCTCAAATATAGCTGTTTAGGCCTGTCTGGCTCACCTATACCTCTCTCCATGCCACCTCTTCTGGGGAGCCCCTTGCTACATCCTCCAGCTCTCTGTTGCCTCTGCAAGATCTGGCCCTGCCTCCTATTTATGGAATCAGTATACGGCTTTGTCCTTTCTCTGGTTTAGTCAGTTATGTCCCTGCTTTCCATCCCCTGATGCCATTTTGTGAAAAAAGGTCAGCTTTGTCTTTTGTTGGAGAGGGCAGTAAATTACAGGTATGACTGTGTTGTGGCAGTGAGGAACTACTTAGAGAATAACGTGCAAACATCGCTATGATTTACCAGATCTTTCTATCTGCAATGTTAAAAACAAGTATTATTAAAAGTTTGGCTCCTAATAACACATTCACATGGTATCTCTGGGCCAGCCCAGAGCCTCCTGGTTGACTACCATCTTGTCCAAGTTAAGAAAAATCAAACATCTCTCTCCTCCATCAGAGGTTGCTGGCATTGGCCTTTCTGCTCATCTACAAGGTGCTGCCTTCTAGCCAAGTTTCAACCTGAGTTTTGTAAATCTTCTCCACTTCACAACTAGAACTGACTCACGGAAAAAGACAACATTTAGCTGGTAGAGACTGCAGCAGAAAATTTTTGATGTGTTTGTGTGTACGCACATTGAACACGAGGCTCAAGACAGCTCTATCCCAGAGGGCAAGGAAAGCCATTCTCTACAGGTTACTCATCGTCAAGATATAACAACCAAGAAGAGAATATTAAATTGTTATGTCAGAAAAGAAGAAAAAGTCCTTTAGCATCTTAAGTTTCTCCAATATGTTACTTTTTGTGCTCAGCCTCTGTCACCACATGTTGATCTCTGCAAGAATTAAGCAGCAAAATCCCCACTGAAAACTACTGTGCCAGTTTACACACTCATGAGAACTCAGTAATACCTTTCAGCCTCTTAAAAATGAAAAGAGAAAAGAAAAACTATGGAGGTTTTGTTATATGTTATAATAGTTATTACATGCTGTAAACTGTTACATGTTACAAGAAGTTTGAATGACGCTAGTAGTTACTTCCATTGCATTATTCATATTACTATCAAGACAGAACGGTAATGAAAAAAATCTTAGCAAGATTTATAAAATTCTGATGAAGTTGGACCCCCTGGTCTCCAAGATAAAATTTACCTATGTAAACAGAAAGTCTGAATGTCAAAGGAAGATATTCCCTTTCACAGCTTGTCTTAGGCAGTAAATTGTAAAAGTTGTGGCTGAAAAATGAGCACTGTGCACCTGTGCAAGACTGTGGCTGGAGATGTGACAGTGCATGTGACAGCAGCTTCAGCATTCATTCATGCTGGCGTGAGCATGAACCTTTTTTACACAGATTTACATTTTGAAGGGGTTGTTTCTGGAGATGAAGTGTTTTAGGATAAATACACTCAGCCTAAACCACTACTCATTCTAAGCCACAATTCAGCATCTATAGATAGCTATTCAGAAACAGATATAAGTAGGTTTAAATTAAATGCTGATAAATAGATAAAATATGGCTCCATATCTCCTGTTATTTAAAGTGATTTCCTCAGCTCACTTACCAATCTCCAAAGCTAAAAGATATCTCTTATTACAAGTAGATACACATACACAGTTTATAACTTTGAATCATCCTTTCATCTTGAGATCAGCCGGGGCAAAGTTCAGGTTCAGGCAGAGCAGATAGTTGCCTTGGACAGATAACTGCTGGTGGCTGCAAAATTATGATCAGCCCTGGCTTCTGCAGCTTTGGCTCTTTTGCCTGCTTTCTGTCCTTTCTCCTGGAAGAGATGGAGACCAGCTGTCTGAGACATGCACTTTTCATAGCAGACATCTCTCTCTCCCTACATAGCGGGATATGCTACTGCTATGTAGTTGGGGTCAGGGAGTGGTGCTGGGGGCAGAATTTCTCCAGGGCAGAAAGAGCAGGACAGACTCATTGTGCTGCTGATCACCATGTCTTTACCTTATCCCCATTCACCGCATCATTTGTGTGAGAGCACAGATTCACAGGAAGGAGGGATAAGGAGGGAGCATACCTATATCATCACCCAGCACCACCAAAAGTCTTCTGTAGTCTCCCCAGACCTCCCCAAACCACTGAGACTTTCCAGTCCTCTGTACCACTCAGCTCTCTTCCTTCTCTTCCTTCTCCCATTCCTAGTCTTTGATACCTCTCTTTCCCAACCAACATGTGCCTTTCCCCACAATCCCTATACTGTACCTGGTTATCCCTTTTCATTCCAGGTTTGCACCTGTGCACTTGACATAAACGTTCCTGACCTCTGAGCAAAGTACTCTTCTTTTCCCCCACCCCAAATGTCTTAGCTCTACCCACACGCTGGCATGGCTGCTATCAGCCAGAGCTCTCTCTGTGAGGGCACAGGGAGCAAACCAGAGCCATCAGCTGTGCACCAGCCCCACAGCACCATGATGCCAGCCATGCAAAGCTGACAAAAGCTCTGGCCATGAAAGCCACTGTGACAAAGAATTTACAATCTCAGCAGACAGGATGAACAGAGGGCTGTGAGAAGGGAAATAGGAAAGTAGAGAGAAGAAATTTGACAGTCCAACACAGAAAACGTCTGTAATGTCTTCAGAGCTAGATGTGCTAAGGTGGACCTGCATCTCAAAAATGTAATCCTCAGAAAGATTGAATTTAACCCTCTAAACACCCAAAAGAAATGAAAAATAATTTAGGACATTACAGTCTGAATAAAACATTAAGACATATTAAATATCCACAGAGGTCCCCTCTGAGTTTATAAGCCATGACTATTGAAAATTTTAGACTTTCAAAACAAAGAAAGGGGGATTGACTTCAGGGATGTGTCACCTCTGAAGCAGACCAAAATAATTACAGAATAGATGGTGAAACATATAGCATAGGAGAAAGGACATTCTTGCTAGCATTAAATTCAATGTGTTTTAAAGGATTTCAGGAAGATATCGGTAATTTTTCATGGAATGGAAATTGAAGGAAAAAAAGAAATGCAGCTGCCTCAGAGATCCCAGTTTTGTATTGTTCTGCTGATTAGAAACAGCCCCATTTGTTTTATGATACCATTTGTTACTGTACCGCAAGGTTCCAATAAACACTTTAATAAACATCACAACCCAAGAACTCATCATCCCTGGTTATGTCTCTATAAAAATTTATGACAGCATCATTCTGCTAGGGCTTCTGACTGAAGAATTTAACTTAGACGGTTATTTATGATTTTTGGGTAGGGGGCACATATTTTTAGAACAGTTGGATGCAGCCGGCTAATCACATTGGCCCCACACATCCATAGCAGCAGACATTTAAACTTTTATTTGGGCAATTTTGTGCCTCCTGCAGTGGCCTGGTGCAAAAATGGATGATCTGTGGAGTGGTTATAAGCCTGGGCCTGAGCTCCAGCTGAAGCCTGTGGATCGGACACTGGCTCTATCTCGGCATTGTCCTGCTGGCTACACATGCTGGTTCTGGGGCCGGTGAACAACTAGACGCTGGAAGCTGAATTCCCATCCAGGCCCCCTGTCTATTGCTTTAGATACATCTAGAACCTGCCTGATCTTTATGGTCGAAACATTGAGGAGAAAATGCTTGAATTGACTTTACCCCACAAAACAATTCTGTTCTTTCCACACAGTTCATAGTTTCAGCTAATAGCACCAAGTTGTATAGAAACAATGAGATAATTTTCATATATATCTCAACAATTCTTAATGCTATCAAATACAAAGGCTTTCATAGACTACAGGAGTAAAGAAGTAACTCTGCCAAGGCATGTGGAGGTTGGGCCTGCCCATGCCTCTAGGCTTGGTGAGAAAAACCAGCACCAATGGAGCAATTTGTAAGGAGGGGCACAAGAACAATGAGCAAGAAAGAAAACAAGATCTTTCTGTTAGCCCTGGTGAGGAAATCAGAGCTAGTGAGAGCCGGATCATGGTGCTCTGGGCAGGCACTGGGTGTCCTCAGCTACCATTCACATCTGCATGGTGGGTGAGAGTGGGAGCCTGCATGAACACAGCAACTTGCAGGACTTGTCCCTGGGAGCTGCTTTTTGGACCCTCCCCTTTTTAACTTCTATTCTTCTTCAATTTTGGTTGCAGCATAGAAAAGTAAAATAGGAGGAAAGGTTATGTTGCACACCGAGATAGTTCAGTTTAATGATCACAACAATCTGTTAAATTCCCAATATTAATTGGCCACATTTATCTCCTCAGTTGAAAAGAGACTTTATCAGGAATGTGATTTATACAAAAGATAGCTGGTTTTATACCTCTTTATACAAAGCAGGCAGTCTTGGCATAAATCAGCATTAAAGCGCTTAAACAATAAGTTGTTAACTCATAAAACAGTAAGTCAGATTCCAGCATGGGCCAAAATCAGTCACCGTCAGGTTCTGTTCACTTGGTAGGAGTCTCCAGGCAAATTCTCTCACATCTGTGCCTTAAAAACAGATTTCTCTCAGTGCGTGGGGGATTTAGCTCACATTCTCTTTGCTAAGAGGTCCATTTCCAGGCCATTTTTATAGCAAAGTCATAGACACACACAGGTGTCAATTTTTTATTTGTTTATTGGCTTGCCTTTTTTGTTGTTTTTTTTAAAGGAAATGTCACTGTTTTATTTTTCATGAGCATTGCACCACAGAGACCGAAAGTATATGGGCTTCACCACTGTGCCTTCATTTGTAAGTTCTCTTATGGCTCAGTATATGACTGTTCTTTACTATATTGGCTTATGCAGCTTTTTTCTTTTCAATTTTCTAGCATTACTTCCTACCGTACAGCTCAAGACTAAAAATAAAGGATAAAATGACAATAAAGACTCCCAGGGAAAAACAAAAGGGAGGAAACATGAAAAGGACTTGAGAAGAAAAGGGTACAAAAGCACAAAGTACAAAGGAACCTAGAGTTGAAAAGATTATAGAATTAAGGGGGAAAACGTGCTAATGTAATCTTTAAAAAAAAAAAAAGAGAAATAATTCAAATGAAAAGCCGTCAAAAGGAAGATGAAAAGGAAGAACATTTAAAAAAAGAAGTGAAGCATTTTTAGACAGCCTGTTTAACCTGAGGGGACAGCCCTCAGGAAAGTCAGGTGTAGTTTACTGAAATTATTGTAATCAAATGTGTAACAGAACAGAGAGCACCTTAACAACACTTTTAATGGAGAACACAAAACCATGTTCTCCCTCTCTTTTCATAACACCTTTGTTTTGAGTAGCTCATGAACACAACTTTCACAACAGGTGCTGACATTCCAAACTCATTAATTCTCTGCCAAAGTAATGCCCACATGGCTCATCCTTATTTTCCTGTGATAAACATCAATAACTCAGTTTTCCCTACCTATATAATGGGGATATTATTTCCAGATCTGTCTCGCCTTTTGGGGGGAGGAGTTGGACTAAGGGTCTATGGAGAGAGGTCCCCAAGTTCTCTGCATCTGGAGAGAGCAATGGGGATGCAGCAGTGCAGGGTGGCAGTGGTGTCCCCAGCTCTGCCTGCCCATTGCCCTTTCCTCAGGCTCATCCCAACAGGTAGCTTTAATTATTTAACTGATGCTTTTAGCGGGGTTAAAATCAAATGGCCACTCTGGGGGCAGAAGAGGAACTTGGTAAAACACAGTCATTAATTTTCTAAATCATAATTTTTCATTACAGTGCTATGTTTAAAGCTGTCATATTTCCCCCCTCTTGTTCAAAGCCCTTATTTACATCAATGTCTACATTTCCTAAAATAGTACATTTTTGGCTGGAAATTGTTATGTTTCTTCTAATTTCAGAAATGAGTTATTCTGAAAGATTTAAAAAAGAAGTGTTACACTTGTGTTTAAATGATAGCAATATAAAAGAATAAGAAAATGAAGATTCTCATTAGTAAAGATAGTCTTCATTTCCCATTTCATTTCACTGCAGTTGAAATGGCAGTTAGATAAATCAACAAACAAAACACCCATTAATCATAAAGGTGCAAACTCAGTTTTTGACTGAGGAAACCACTAAGCTAAGTCACTAAAACTACAGGAAACTGAAATGTCACTTGGTTCTCACCTTGATTAAATCTTGCTTTAGACCAGACAGAGCTGGCCTTGATGCACCATCACATGCAGCTTGGCATTTTAATGTTATAAAACCAGAGCATAAAAACCCAAAAGTACCTTTTAAAAGTATTTGTCACAAGGATTTTCTTGGCATGTATTGCATCAGAAGATTGTCACGTCTAGATATACCATTAAGGACAGAGACTATGAAGTCTGTGTTTCACACTGCAACACACAGCTCTATCTAGATTAGAGAAAAAGATGGGCAATGGAGACACTTCTCATTAGGTGTGCACACTCATGCAGGGAAAGGCCTTGACAAGTGAGTTACAAGCCCACAAGAATATTCAGAACTGGTGAGTGCAGTTCATAAACAACCTGGGTAGTTCTTCCTACCAAAGAAGCACTTGTACTGGCATTTAGGAAGCCTAGAGGGATCTCCCAGCAGAAGGAATTCCTTAATCTGTAGTTGTCTTTTTATTAATTTTTTCACAGTTTTATATTCATAGCACATACGTTGAGCAAATGGAAGTGATAAGAAAGGAGGGCACTAATCAATCCTCCTCTGACAAAACAGCCCTCATCACCATTTCATTTGTGCACACATCTTTCCTGGTTTATCACATTTTGTCTCAGCTTGCCAGGAAGAAAATGCTCCGTCATGTGCAGTGCCACGTAACCAAGAAGTGCTGTCAAACTGGAGTGGCAATGAAGATGAATCACACAACCACATTCTGCATAGCTCATGAGTTGATGTATGTTCAAGTAATATTGCTTATCAAATCCACTGAAGAAAATGAGGGCCAGTTTGTGAAATGATCAATAGAAAATAGTCTACTAGGGAAACTAATTGCTGGATCTTGGTAAACTATTTGGCAATAAGCAAAATGGGACCTAATGAGATACAGGAGGCAATTTTCCCAGGGAGGTGCCTTTTGGGAGAAGAGCAGTAAAGTATCATAGAATGGATGCAATCAGAAAATGTTGACTGATGTACAAGTTCAGGGCCCCAAACCTGGAACTATACCTGGGCATGTGAGTCTACTAATGCAGGACTGCATCTCCCTCAGTTAAAAAACATAGTCCCATCTACTGGCATTAGTATAATGAATCTGTGGAAATGAAAATACATGAAGCATTTCCCAAATGGTCATGCATATGGTTATGCTTGACTTCAAAGCTGAGTGCGTTACTATGACCTCTCTGCTCCCACACTCCCTCTTCCCAAGGGAGGAGATTCGTGTCTCCGTTACTTTTGCAGCTTCCTTTGAACACATCTTAATGTTCATAATGTTAATTCCATTCTTCTTTAACAACATATTCTCCTTTATATAAGAAGTCTGAAAGCAAACTCCCACATGAAGGATGGTGTCAATATTCCCCTCCACAACCTCCTTGTCTTTAAACAGTAAAATTGTTGACACATGGCTTAGAATATGAATATTTGATCAAAATGAACCTTCAGTGGTTCCAGAAATTTCACATCCCCAACCGTCCTTTTGGCAGATGGCCAGTAATCATCTACATTTTTTTCCATTTGGATCCACCTTGTTTCAGGTTTAATGCCCTTAGAATAGAACAACCATTATGGAAATTAGTTAGCAGCTGCTGTACATCAATGTTTAGAAAATTAATATTACCTACATTACACAGCACAGAAGCTGAATTTTAATGAACCATGGAAACTATAAGCAAATTGACCTTTCACCTCATCAGAGAAATAGTCAAGCACAACTTTGTCTGAGAAAAGTTATAATTTCCACCAGAACTCTCTGGACACAATAAGAGAAATATAGTATTTTCATTGTAACAAAAGGAATTAAATACTTCAGCAGATTAAAGACAACAATAGAATCTAAACTATTACGTGTTCTTACTGCTAAGCTTTAGAAATATTTTCTCTTAGTCATATGACAGTGGAAATTACAATGCTTTATAACAATAGATCTAACACATGAAAAGAAATGATGAGACTTATGCTGGGAAAAAAACTGATCTAAGCCGTCAGCAGAGGTTTCCCCTGGCTTAGAAGCCATTACTAGCCTGTACCAAGAAGGCAGAAGCACCAGTCCTTTGACAGCTTTTTGGTTGCTGGCTTCTTTACTTTGCTCCTTTTCATCACCATTTTCTTTTCCTTTTTATTGAATTATCCAAAATGTTTAATTCTGACCTATTTAATTTAAGTCATGTATCTTCTGTTATATTCTAAGACAGTTATAACTAGATAACAGGAAAAACAGAAGGGGAAATTTATTATACTCAAGCAATGCATCATGGACATTTTAATTTCAGCTAGAAGCATTTGGTTAATGTATTTTTCTCTCCTTTTTAAAAAAAATAATTTGCAAAATCCACTTAGGAAAACTTGCAGGGTGTCTTTCTGCAGAGACTTTCTAAAATAATTTTGTAGACTTATTAAAACACCCTCCTAGAGCGTGTTTCTGTGTATGTGCTTGTATGGTGTTGCACATTTTGTAAACATGCATCAAGACTGCCAGTATAAATTTACCTTGAGGGTACATTCATTGTATAAAGGGCAGCTAGTACAAGAAAGTCTTCCCATGGAAAACCAGGCACAGTTTCTACCAGCACTATTTACTGGTGTTCAAAGTTAGAGGAACAGCTCTGAATGCTGTAGTGGCCACATTTAGCTTTATTCACATTTATTTGGCAATAAAAAAACCACTGAAAATCTCAAAAGTTAATAATAAACTTAAAAAAAAAAAAGTAATAAGGAGGACATTACAAGAGTCAAATAACTGTAAAATAAACTGACTCACCTGACTGCAGCAGAAATCCTGCTCTGTGCATAGGGATTAAAATGAACTGAACTTTGGAGGATGGAGAAAGTCTGTTTATCATTTTCTCAGACACAGTACTGATTAGAAGACTGCAACAGAACCATAAAGTGCTATAAAATTACTTAAAGGTCATAGCATGTTGTAATAAACCGTAACCTAATTTATTTTTTTTAATGCTGATGTGAATCTGCTGAAACTAGAAAAGTAGCTAACTTTTTCAATTAATGTCAAAATGTTCCATTTTATTTTATAGATTGTTTTACCCATTCTAAGTTAAAATGATGCTTTATTATGGCATCATTTTATGAGCCCAAAGAGACATTTTGACATTTAGCATAATCTTCCAGAAAGTCAAAAGAGAAATGGTTTACAGAAGATGCACTGAATAAAACACCATGAAACAAAATGTAAGAAACATTACTTTATAAATAGGAGTAGTGATTAAAGTATTGTTTTTCCCCCACTTCAAATGCGGGAGCTCTATTTCCCCTTGCCTTCTTAATACTCTTCAGCACTGTCTTTGAAATAAAAGGCAAGCATCTTGCAAGAGATACCATTTGAAAGTAGTAAAAATCTTTCTCCAGCCTTCACTTTTGTCTTGTAATTTTACCTGTAACTGTTTGATGACAGTTTAGGGCAGGGGTATTATGGATTTACACTGCAATTTATGGTCCCCCTCTGCTCCTTACTGGGGCACTGCAGGTGAAGAGATGAGGCATAAAGGCTTGAATAGTCTCACTTAAAGAGCCTCTTTCTTTCAGTCCTCTCTGTGTTCAGGCACTGGAGCACTCCTGTTCATGCCACCACAATGTGGGGGTGGGAGGATGCTGGCGGCCCCTCTCTCATCACCAGACTTTGTCCCTGCTCGCCTGCTGCTTCCCCACGCTGCTCAGCTATAATTCACTGCCGCAGCTCATGGGCAGAGGGAGATGATCTCCTCTGCTTTGGTTCCCTGAGGAGGTGGCTGCCCTGTGCTCTGACATCGGCCCCCTCCCTGGATCCCAGTCATGGCCACGAGCGGGCCGTTCACACACACCAAACTTCTTCTCTGAAGACAAGGGATGTTTAAAAATACCCTAAGAGGGTTATTGAAGCCTGATGCTGCAGGGATTGGAAGAGAGTCCCTCCTAATAAAAAGGTTTGATTTACTTTGAGAAGCCTCTTAGGTCCCTGGAGAAGTCCTGGTTTCCTCTGTGTGTCTTCAGAAGGGCATTTCCCACTTTCCTGTTCCCGAGAGGTGGGAATTAACTCCAGGAAGATGCTTTCTCCTACAGGCAGAGGTTGGAAGGGCAGAAGAAAGGCTGCATCAGTGGCTTGGCAAAATCCTCAGGAACCAATGTTAAGCCCAGTAGGACCTCACTGCCTGAGGAGCTTCATATCTCCGCACTGGCAAGGAAAAGGGAGGTTATACTTCATTAATTGTTAAATGCTGACGTGGCATCTGGGGTTTCTCTGTTTTAACAGCAGCTGCTTCCAGGGACCCAGTAGCAGCTCACAGTTGCCTAAGAGTAAACATTGACTCTTGGCTTCCAATGGACACGAAGCGTTCTAAAGCATAGGGTATTTGTGCAGAGGCAGCAGTCCAGAAGGGTGAAGGGAGGGGTTAAGGAAAGGCCAGTGCCAGTCTTGTCTGGGGGACCACAAATGTCTGCTCAGGGCCAGAGATTCCCTGTGCCATGTCTGGGCATGGAAAGAGGTGGGAAGAGCAAGCCAGGGAGGGCTGGACACACAGGGGGGCATTGCGAATACAATGTGCAACCCCTACACAGTCAGTGTGATGTCTGGGATCCTCAAACAAACTGTGTTGGGGAGTGTTAGAAATGGGACTGACAAGACCTAGAGTCTGCGTGGTGAAATGCCAAGGCCAACAACCAAGAAACACCATGTGCAGGGGAGCGGCATGGAGCTTGCACCTGGAACAATGTCGCTGTTTCATTGCACAAGGAAGAAGCTGGGTGGAGGGAGTACCTCTACACTCCTGCACATGCCTTGGAGTTCTGGGGCTTGAACTCAAGTCAGTTGGGAAGGGGAAAAAGTCTTAACCAGTCTCAGCACCTCAGGAGTGGTATTTGGATACTGGGTGATCAGAGTGGGACAAGGTGGATCACCATCATCTCCCCAGGCCAGCTGCATTTTATTCAGGGTTTGTCATGGTGAGAGCACCCCATTCCTGCATTCTTGTCAAGCTGCCAGCAGCAATTTCTTTGGGAATTTAAATGCTGCCAGTGAGAGAGAGAGAAGTGAAACCTTCATTTTGGACAAAGAAACTTTCAGCTGCAGTGAATTACCTGTGGCTTCCTTATAAACCTTGGATATTTTCTGCTCTGGTGGTGCTTACTGGAAAGGTATGAAAAGGTATGAAAATACACTGCTGGAACAAAAGGAGAAAAAAAAAGAGAAAAGAGAAAAAAAGAGGAAGGTGTGGGCGTTGCACAGTAAAAGGTGAATGTTAGAAGAGAGGGCATATAATTTGAGATATAAGGCTGGAATTCCTATTGATCTAATGAGCCTCACAAGCTGCTTTCTGCCCATGTGTTAAATCATCAGATCCCTTCCCCAGTACACCTTGTAACACACAGCCAGCAGGTTTTCATCCTGAACGATACGCTTTCAAAATCTCCAGTAGGCCTCATTAGCAAGGAGTTGCTAGCATTTGCAGACGTGCTGGATTTAACTTGTATCTCACAGGCACTTTTTAAATGTCCTTGTTATGACTGCAACTGCAATTTTGAAAGATCATACCAACTCCAAATGACTGGAACTTTCTGCCTGTCCGCAGGAAGAGGACAGCACTCACACCATTGGAGGTCAGTCAGGAGATGGGGTTTTTCTGTTCTTCTGTGTTAATCAGAAGGCAGAATCTGAAGTGCCAATTTTGCAATGAACTCTGTGTCCAGTTTTCCTCCAGCCCTGATGCTGAGCTGTCTGATCAATACTAAATCTAATTTATAATGATGGCCCCTGTGAAGCTTGCAAATGTTATGTCAACATATCTTAATAGCTTTGGCTTCCCAAATAGCCTTGTTAGCTACTGCTATCTGCTTCTGCTACTTTCTTAACTACTTCCACCTACGGAGCCCCATCTGTAACAATGTTGACCACTTCTCCCATCTTTCTTGCTCTCTTCTACCAGTGGAGGCTTCTGCGCTGTTGATTCCTGTTTTTTGAGAGCTCTCCAACAAGCACATGGAAGAAAAAGAGAAGAAGAGGGAAGAAAACAAAATTAATTCCCCTGCCGATTCTCCCACTCCCTGCAACTGATGAACCAAAGAAGGAGATAATTGCTACTCTCTTTTAATAACAGCACGTTTACAGAAATTTCCATAAAGATGGTTCAGAAAGGAATACATGGATTTCTTCTCTGTGGGGTGTCCAGAACGTTTTGCATTGTTCTGTAATGTAATGTTATTAGTGCTCCATCTAATTTATATTTGCATTTCCCTGTCTCCAGGGCAAATTTTTACAACTCACTTGCAAAGTACTAAATGAAGAAGTGCTGCAGTGCTAAAGAACTAAATTTTCTAGCAAGCTTTCAAGCCATCCATTAATTGCCAAGGGGCTGAACCCAAAAGGTGCTGAAGGACTCCAAAGAAACTTTGAGTTTTATCCATCCTCATGCAGAGTGGAGAGCAGGTAGCGCTGTGGGAGAAGTGGTTGTTCATTACAGTTGTAGCATGGAAACTGGAAATGTATATCTGTAGCCTGTATTTGCTATAAATGGGAAGAATTGTGTCCCTGCTTACCACTGAAAGGAACAGAAGCAGATGAATGATGAGTGACAGCTAGAGAATCACTGTCTCTCTGAGGTGTCTCATTGCTACCTATGTAGCAAGGCGATAGTTTAGGCAAACCAGCTTTCACTAGTTGGATAGTTAGAAAGACTTAAAGAGCCCCAATTATAACAGGGTGTGGTGGGTTTACCTTGGCTGGGTGCCCGGTGCCCACCCCTAGTCCCTCTATCACTTCCCCTGCCCCCCACCAAAACCTCCGTCAGCAAGNCTCCTCCCAGGTACTGTGTAGACACATAGTCTCTATCCCAATGGAAAAATACAGGTGAAGATGGGAAATAATATTAGTGTTATTAATGAATTATTCTGAAGTAGCTGTAAAATCTCCATTACATGCACTGGGAAACGGATGCAAAGAGATGTAAATGACTTGCTCAAAAGTCAGATGAGAAATGAGTGACAGTGGGGAGGAGAAGGACATAGATCCCCTGAGTCTCAGTCACATTCTTCACACTCAAACCATTTCTTGCCTTGCAGATATCATCAGTATAAAAAATTATAAATATCTATACATAAAAACCCTACATAAATTAAACATCATCAATGGATTCTTAATTCAGAGAATGAGTGTATGGTATTTCAGGAATTTGCCCAGTATCTCAGGTCAAGCTAATTTGGGTATAGCAACACAAGCTGCAGACATGCCTGAATATTCACTAAGGGAAAATGGACATTCTTTTCTTCCAGAAAAGAGCTCAGGCTTCACAGTCCATGGAAAAAAGTTGTGTTAAAAATCACTAGGTCTGGGAGAGAAAGAAATGCAAGATTTCTATTCTAAGCACCTGATCAAAAGACAAGACAAGAAAAGAAAAAAGCAGCAGTTTCATAACCTTTCTGGGCAGCAGAAAGTCATGATTATTTCTGTGCCTATGATGCCAAGGTGGCTGCTTTGTTTTCTAATAGAGTATATTATAGTCCAATTAAACCAGGATAAACTTATTCCATCTGCTTTTTAATGTCAATAACTCTAGGCTGCAGTTTATGGCAAACTCTATCCCCACAATGGGGAAGCTGCACCTGCTTAAACATCAGGTCTTAATCTGGCCAAAAATCTTCATGAATGCACCTCAGATTTTGTTTTTATAAGATGACTCTGTAAGCTTCACTGAGTGCTAACCTTTCAGATATATTTGCAAAGCAGAAAAGTGTAGTATTTCAAGTCCTAAGCATGTGTCTTAGCAACTCAAGACTTATGTTCCAACATTTTAAAAACTCTTGATTAATTGAAGGTAAGAAGTCAGAATCATGCAAGTATTTTTCTCAGCAGGGATACAAAGAATCCATCCACCTGTTCAGAACAGGATGAGCCAAAATTCCATATTGGAGTGACATTTATCTCTGTTAGAGAAAAAAAGGATCCTCCACCCTTCACCTTTGTTTGGCCCATCCTTTCCTTTCCTGGAGTGAAGGTGTGATCTGCAGAACCAGTCTTCTGCACCCTAACAAATCCAGCAAGTATCATTTGCAAACGTTATTCCAAGTTAAAAATAGCAACAAGAACAAAACCTAATTTCCACTTCAGCAGCTTGAAGGTTAGGTCAGAGGGGAAGCAATGCAGACACTTGGGTTTATGAATATTATATGAGCTCTAACACGTAATGAAAGTTGTATTTTAAACATTAAGTAAATGCTGGTCAAGAGAATGTCCCACTACGTAACTGTTTGGAGTCCAAAAATAATGAGTGTGGCTTTTATAATGGAAAAGAACATCTGTCTCAGGGCTGGTCCCTATCTCTCCCTTTGTTCATTCTTCTATAGATCCACCTCACTCTGTTACTCTGCTTTTGGTAGTCAGCAAGCAATTTTCTCTTTGGTAGGAGAGTTTCTGCATGGCAGTCATAAGTATCTCCCCGCTCACATCAACGAGATTCTTCATAAGGAAGAAAAACCTTATAAACCATCCTCACAAAGCCTGTTTCTATATACTGGGATCCTAAGGGCAATGGTAATGGACAGCGACTATAAACATCCTCTAACATTCAGGAACAAGTATCTGTGATGAGAATTTAATAACTAGGTCATGTTTTCAAGAGAAAGACCAGAAACTCACAGTAAAACATGGAAACTGACCTTCAGCTCAACATTTACAATTTCTACAAGCTGGTTACTTTCAGGCTTTGAATATGACTTTTGGGAGACCCAAAGTCTGTCTTTGCATGAAGGCTGCCTAAATGGATCCCTGAGGATTATGTGCATCACAAGACAGAGCATCACATGTATTTTACCTGAACTGCCTCTGTGGCTGCATGTGTTGCACTGATGTTCTTTGAGGGTTTTTCTTTCTCAAATATTTGGTTCAGGTACAGTCTTGCAGTTCTGCCTCGTAGAAAACCCTCACCAAGGGCTATGGATTTTCCTAGGCTAATCAAACAGCCACCACACAGACTTTTTTGCTGGTTGAGTCATGTGCAGTGGATGCCTGTGCTACTCATCTGCCTTGGTGCAATATCTGCTGGCTTAGTTTGGACTGCATGTAGTGGTACCTTGAGCTGATGTTTGCATTCAGAGGGAGAAAAATCCACTGGTGTGATGTTTTCAGCAGCATGAGAACAAGCAGCTGGTGGCTGGCAGTAATGCCTGGTGCCCTCACAGCCACTACTTCAGTGACTGACCATGGTTGTGGATGTCTGGGAAGTTTTAGCTAGGTCAGATCAGGGTTTGTTAAAGGCAATCTGCCTTAAATGTGTCTGAATTTTCACACAGGTTAGAAACAAAGATTTGCAAACGAACCCCCTACAGATCCTAGTCTAGACAAAGCCAGTGAGAGGGAAGGGGTGTTTAAGTCAGATCTGGAGGATTTGGCAAGCAGCCAAACCACTTCTTCCCTATTTGTAGCAAACACTGTTAAAAATAGGATAAGGTTCAGAAGGCTCAGATCTGCCCTTCAAAAAAATCCAGATAATTGAAGAGTTACTTTTACTGACACGTTTCTATTTCTGTTGTCAAAAGGTAAGAAAACTAATAATGTCAGGGTTTAATAACAGAATATCCCTTACATACAGAAGGTCCTTTGATTTTGATTGGAAGTATACAAGGTAGGATGCTGTTACCTGTGCTTAGTAAATAGTGCACAGTAAAATCATAACTGAAGGGCTGAGGTACAGGTCAGATATGCCACAAATTAAAAAAAGGGGAGAGCTATGACATTTTTCATTTCTTCTTCACCCTGAAGGGATTTAAGAAGAGAAATAAGTAAACAGGTTTACGGCTGCCCACAGATGAGGGTTTTTTGATCACCAATATGGCTATATCTTACAGACCTGATATGTTTAGGACCAGGACTTTTTAATGACCAGAACTGGTCCAAATTTCAGCCTTAGTATCTCAACAGGAGTTGAAGATTAGCTTCTAAAACACTGACAAGAATGAAAGTGGTAAAATACTTATTAGGGGATCTGATTTGCTCCCTGAGATTTTTATTATCGGTGGAAGTCAAAAAAAAAAAAAGTTACTCATCTTAAAATGGCAGCTCAATGTTATAAATAACCGTTCCCTGTGAGACTTTTGAGAGATATGCATTCAGTTTACTGGAAAAAACATATTTTTCTTTCTGTCACCAGAGTAGAGACAATATAGCTACACAGGAACATACCACATTCTGTCTCAAACACTTCCCTGGAGAATTTCCAGTTAAGTTCTTATTCTACAATTTTTATAGTCAGCGATGATACATAAAGTGCAGAAATAACACAGTTTAACTTGAAGCTACCATGCTGAATCTCCACTCCCGATCAAAGGATCTTGAATTGACTTTAAAACTGAGTGAATTTCATATGGAATTTATGGTGCAGAAATATATAGGGAATGTTTGGATGTCATTTTTATAAGGAAAATTCTTATGGTAACTGAGGCTGCTATAAATTGAATTATGGAACATGAAAGTCCTTAAGGTTTATGGTAGAGCTTGTGACTGCTGAAATGAAGACAAAGAATTGGAGATAACAGGTGTGGTAGCAGCACAGCAGCTAAATATGATCCATTTTGACGTAAAATTCAAATATATTATTTTCTGAAAATATTTGAATTCTGTTGTAGATGAGTAAATACTGGTTTTGCATTAATTCATACTGAAGAAAGATACTTGCCTCTTTGATGTTGAACAGACTATATTGCACTATAAAGTTTTAGTACTGTTATTTCTTCTGCCACTAATATTTGTAGCATTTCATAGATATTACATTGACAAACTCCTTGGACTTGAAAATATGTTCTGCACCCTGATCCAACAGAATCTATTTATGCATTTCACTCTCCTGAGCTTGTTCATTAGAACAGTAATTACTTACAGGAGCAGAGCTTGCTTTTTTCAGTCCTAAACCATCCTACTCTAATTAGTTTCTTTGAAGCTAGCACATTCTGTAAATAATTCAAACAAGTCCGTTTCATGAAAACATGTCCAAACATCCCATAGAAGTAATTTCATACAAAACAGAGATTGTGATACCAATTCCTAGATTTCTACCTCTTCTGAAGCACTGGGGCAGCAACAGGGACTGCTGCTGCACTGGGAACTTTCAGGGCCAAGAAGTGTCCTGGTGGCCCAGGCACCTTCATGTCAGCATCAGGCAGGGTGCAGCCTCAGCTTCAGCAGCAATACAGCAACTCATATTAGTACGGTTCAAACAATCTTTTAAGTTTTAATGCAAACTTTGTACCTCTATCTAACCATTACTGAAGGGAAAAGGATGCGTTTGTCAAGTAAAAATCTTAGCTGAGGTATTGCAAACCTATGAGATCTGTGGTGGATATAAAGGAGAAAAACAAACCTTGGATGCTTGGAGAGGTGAGGTCAAGGCAAGTGTCTGCTGAATACTAAGTATGATGATGGGTATTGCATTTAGTTACCACAAGAACAGGTTCTTTTGAAATAAAACGGAGAGATACCACATGCCCACCTCTATGAGCTTGTGGACAGCCAAGAAAATCCCAAATAAGAGCTACCTACCACACAGGCACAAGAGCTCTGCAATGCCTTTATTGAACTTATTTTCCAACATGAAGCCAGTCTGTTTTGTTTAGCTCCACTGTAAAAAAGACAGCTGAAGCACTCAGTTATACAAGAAATTCTTACCTCATCAACAAAATCACAGGACAGATGGGGTTTGGGGACCTTCTAATTATATCCTAAAAGCCTCCTTTCACTCAGCCCAAGCTGCATGCACATGCTCACATCTGTGACCTTGGGGATAGCCAGGAAATTTGTCACTGTGGGTGTACTTCCACTTCTGTGCTGTGGGCTGGATGCTGGCATGTGCACCAGCCGTGCTCACCATGAGGATGGGAAAAGAAGGATTTTACAAAGGTTAATAAGTTATTGTGGGAAGAGGTCCCATAATCTCGAAGGTAAGGGCTGCTCCTGCTCCACTACCAGAAAGATACCTGTTTGCACAATTAGTAGAGTCATCTACAGAAAGAAAATATTGCAATAGAATTAAGCAGTCTAAGCATAACATCTTAGAATCTCTGAAGTTATCTGCTTAAAATCAGCTGTTTTAGGAGTCAGTGAAATATAACATACTTTTAAAATTAAGCTGACCTATAACTGTGGTATAACACTTGGCCATTTTCTCTTAAACAAATTTTTAGAAAGTACAAAATGTTGTAAAATAGTGGGATTTTAGATTCTGCTAAATTATTAAAAACAGCTAAACAGATAATAAAAAGCAATACATGAATGATCTACATTTCAAAAGCTGAATCACAGCCATTCTGTAGTTCATACAATTAGTTTTTCTGCAATGCCCAACCCATGCAGAACTTAAGAGATCCACTTTTAACAGTGAACTTTCCAAGTGCATACTTTACAAAAGGCCATCTCATTACCCAGCCAATTAAAACGATTTGTTTGTTCATGATGAAATCTAATGTAGAGATTTGTTTTCTTCCAATAGATACCTTCTGCTAAGAAGCCAAATTGGCACAACTTTATAATTGCACTAGTTCCACTGGGAGCTACAAAGAAGTTTGTGAAGCTAATAATTCTTTAGTGCAAATGAACTAACAATAAAGACAAACCACTTATAAAATTTTCCACTGTGAAAATTCAGAAACATTTTAGCATCCAAAGAGAATGTAGAAGATTAAAACCCCAGGATTGTATTATATTACCATCTTTATTGTATTACTTATGTTATAATATTTATTATATTACCATATATATAATCAATTTTATAGCTGATGCATTGATGAAGTCTTTGTCATGAGTATTTTAAGACCAAGAACTCAATATTGCGTAACCTTGTTCTTTCCTAAGCAAGATACCAATGATACTATAAAAGTTGTCATAGTGACAAAGTTTTGGCCTCTGTTGCCCAAATGAACCCAATAACAATAAAACCATCCTGGGCATGAAATTCAGTAACTCGTATGAACATGTCTTAAAATTGTAAGAAAAACCTAGAGAGCCTTCTAGCCTTGGCTTGTAATGAATGTGAATAGAAATTTGCTATGAGGCATGAAGAGCAATATGCACCCCACATAGTGTAACCTGTTCATCAAAACTGCAGTATGTACAAACTAGCAAATTAAAGCAAAAGACAGAGAGAGAACAGGAGGAATGAGGATGGAATTTTAAAAAAATTAAAGCTCAGACTGAACCTTAATGAATGCAGGCACAGTTTCCAAGTTAAAAATAAGGGTCTCTGTAACTCACAGTGGAGTTAACTTTGTCATGGAAGCTTAACCAGCATCATTGCTGCAATAGAAGCATTCATGAAACATTCAGGTATTTTTTGACTCAGAAGTTTGTTTTTCATTTTTGATTTGGGAGGAAAAAACCAGCAGAATAAGAACCATCACTACGATCAGAGATGGACCCGATCTCCCAAAGCCAGAGGAGAGACTTGATGGTCCTTGTTGCAGACCACATCATCATGGAGGAAATGCTGAGAAAGCTAGGCATGAAAGACTTGTCATTCTTCTGGTCATGGATGACTCTACAGCAGTGTCAGCAAACCACCTTATGGGTGCCATGGTTCTCATGTAGCTCTCAAAGACATGAAAAAAGATGGCTGCTGTTGGCAGTGCTGGGGAGAGGATGTGACCCCTAATGGTGCTGACAAGTCATATTTATGGGTGACCAGAACCACACACTGTTCTCTCCAGAACAGTTAACTTTTCAGGAGGAACATAAAAACCCTATTAGTACTGAAGAGAGAGGAAGTCATGCTCCCTTTCATCACTTCGTCTTACACCTGGCAATCCAGCTGAAAAGTGAGGGAGGTGAAGGAGGTCTCTGACGATTCTGAGGAAAGGCTGTCACACACTTGGAAGCTAAGCAGAGCTCTGCGGGTGATACGCAGGTTTCATCACAAATGATCTGGTGACCCAAACCTGAGGGATTTGTTCGCAGTGTGATATTAAGCAGATAATTATATTTCCTTTTCTTAGAAGCAAAAGTTTGGTTTATACCATTTGCTTCAGAAGATAAAAATTGAGACCTGAAATGTAGTATATGCTCAGATACTTATAAAGGTAGGAATTTCCCTCAGAGCATCTAAATTGCCTCAGACCACCGAATTTCAAATATCTCCCTTACCTTGTACTTCATCATCTTTCAAGTCAGTGCAAAGTAGCAGTCAAGTACTACTAAGCCAGAAGCATGTATCATTGCATTTTGGCTTGGTAACTCTGCAAGGTGCAGGAGAAAAGATGGTTTGCTACAGTATTTGAGCTATTTTTCTTTAGACAATAAATACCAGTTTGAAACACCATTATTATTCTTACTGTGGATAAAATTAGAATTTAAACTTATAAAATATATGGCAGTGGCTGATGATATAACAAAATGAAGTTTTGGAGCTGATGAATAGTTTATACTGTGGATGCTCAAACAAGATAAAGAATGGAGTTAATGCTGAAAAAAATGAGCTGGATACATCTCATTAAGGGCTTACTGCTGTATTTGCATTTTTGTTTAATACTCAAATCCTGAAGCACTGCAAATGAGCTGTAACTTTGCAGTCTTTAAAAAATAAATAAAGATTAGATGAATGCAGATGCTATGCAAATAGTCGATCAGCAGCAGGCTGCTGAGGAGCCATTAACGAGTGCTGGAAAGTTACACAGGTGATCATGAAAGACCTTTCTGGTAAGACTAAATGCCACAGTGATGTGTAAGTTCCTTCTGATTCTTCCCTTGAATTTGTCATATAGACTATACAAGGTAATCTGAAGTTATGCCTTGTTAGTTGGGGAAAGATGATGTATCTGTAGGTGGGGAAATACATGTAGGATTGCAGTCATGTAAAGAAGAGACAAATAGTATAATTGCACAATGCCTGAATTATTGCAAGGGAAAAGAAATAACCTTTGCTAGCATTTCCAGTTCTTCTTCATTATCAAGTAACATATGAATATGTCCTGCGTTCAGGATCACACTCAGATCTTCTAAAAATGACTCATCCTAGATCAAATGAGACAGTTGCTCATTTATACCCCAGATTACAAAAGCATTTTAAAAATCATTCTTTCACTATCCATTTATTTGTCTGCCCCATGCTTTCTCATTGGTTGTTCGTTATGAAAGAGATTTATAGTTTAAAGCTCCATCTTATTTATCCCCTTCCTTTTAATGAGTAACTATAAAATAAGCATCATTTTCCTAATGTGCATTTTGAGTGTCAGAAATAGGCAATTTAAATGTGAAGCTTCAAAAGTCTATTAATGCTGCAATTTAGTGACAAAATATCTCTCAGTTTTCAGTGCCTCTTGCCACATTTCTTCATTTCAGTGATTTATTGTGTTATTTCTCTGCCTGTAATAGTTAGTGCACTAAGTAGCAGGTTTATTTTTGTATTTTTTCACAAATTAATACATTTTGGTAATGGCTGGCTCTACCTTTGTTTGACAATCAGCTGAGAGGAACGCGACATAAGCCCCCTCATTGTGCAAGGTCCTTCTTGACACCGTTTTGAGATCGTCTCTCCATTCACCGACTGCGGATGACTCCTGAATACTAACTTGAAAAGCTCAGCCTGCCATAAACAGCTCTAGTCTCACCAGAGACCACCAACCACTGCTTTCTCCTTCTGATGACAAGGGGGAAAAGCTGTCACAATGCCTAACATGAAAACCTAAGTAATGATAGAGATTAGAGGGTTTCTTGATGATTAGCTCAGCTTCATCTGCTCCAAAGCCTTTAGAGAGGATGAACTTTGTCTCAAGAAAAGCACTGTTGCTTGGTGAATTTACCAGTCTCTCCTCTCAAACATGCTACGAGCACAAGTAACTTCTTAGTACTCAATGTGTGGCACACACAGCTTCAAGGTGCTGGATTATATGCCTGCCTGCATGAGGGACAATATAAATTATCCAGCATCCTGCTGCTATTTGAAGATATTGAAAGTCCATTTCAATTTTAAATATGCATTTGAAATCCAGAGACTGTACCACCATGTCTGTGTTAGACATACACTTGTGCTGAAAGTGTTTTCGGACAGCTTTATACAAGCGGATAATATGTGAAAATATACTGTGGTGCTCTGAAAGCTGCTATAGGACAAATTGTGTGTGACAAAGACCTCCTGTGGTCTTCTCCTCTCAAATTTCAAAGCCTGCAAAAACAGTATAGGCATTCTCATCATACATATACTGTGTGTGATGCGGGGATGGCTTAGCATCAGTATTGCCATTTAGGGCTAAGGAAATAACCCCAGAGATGTGAGGTACCTATCCTAGTGTTGCACAGCAGATCTATGAAAAATTTCCTTTGTCTGTGTCCTAATTAAATATTCCTAAATGGCTGACATAAATGCATTCCAGTGACGATGTCTACACAGACAACTAAATCAATTTAACAGCAACATTTGTCACTTGACAAATACCTGTTACCACAAGTTTGGGCCTGAGTACAGGATTCCTGTGCCCCTGAAGATCACAAGCCCCTTTTGGTTGAGATTTTGAAGTCCTTACAGAAATGATAGACTTCAGTTCTGAGGAAGAGCATAGGAAAAGCATAGCTCCCTCCTCTGCCTGAGCATTCAAAGAGCCTGGAGGGTTATTTCTGGAAGCAGACAAAGCTTTTAACTTGCTGATGTAAACAAAAATGATGGCCTTATAGTGACACTGCAGGATTTATTGTGATTAGCAGCTCACATTGGTGCCACAAAACACTTGAAATTTCCTTACAACTTAGTGTTTATTTTCCTTTGTGGAAGCATAATGTCCCACTGACCTAGAAGAGAATGTGATGGACCCGTATCTCATGGGTGGTGGGGGAGGTCAACGCTGAAGTAAGTTCCCCAAAAAGAAAACCATCGCTGAGGTACTTAGAAAAAACAAGCAACATCATATTTGTAAAACCTGGCTTGTCTCATCACTCACGAGGGGTCCAAACAAGTATTTTAATAATATGTTTCTTTATTTATTTCTACTTACATGTACATTTATAGAGCACTTAGCACTTGAACACACTTTTTTTGCCTCAAACTATGTTTCTGCAAGGAGAAGGAAGCCCATCACTTTAGCAGGAGCATCCCCAAAGCCAAATCACTCTGAGGTTCAGTGGAGATTGGCTGTGTAGGAAGGTTGTTAGCATAGCTCCTAGACTGTGGACTAGACAACACCATGGAGCGGGCTTTGTGTGAATCCACCAAGACTTCAAATTCCTGTGTAAAACTTAGAGCACCCAGGATTTGGAACACCCTTGCCCTTTAATCACTGTACAGGTGACCAATTTTATAAGACTACACGTGTCTGAAGTTTTGGCATTATGAACCCAAACTATATTTCCTTACTATTTAGTCTCACCCTTGGTTTTACTACAAGAGTACTTAAGTCTGCATAGAGCCTGAAACAATAGCTCAAAAGACATATATTCTCCACCTGCAATAAAATAAAAAATACTGAATTTTCTAAGAGAAGTATGAAATGTCATTTTACTGAATGAGTTCACCTGAAGGAACACGTCAACCAGAAAATTGTTCTCTACATGCACCTGAATGCTCTTTGATTGCTGCAGTCAGTCACAGACCATCACATTAGTCTTTGAAAGAAGAAACTGCGGACTAACTGCAGAGACTTGAGGACATTAGGCCAGCAGGGCTTGGAGACACTCTGAAAGCTTCTCTCCCCACTCATATGGTGCAGAACTGCTGAACATTTTGCAGTTTAGCTGACCACAGAGAAGACTGTCAACTATTTTTTCAAGTGCTAATCACGTCACTTTTGTGGAGAATAGAAGAGGGACATAATAGGAATGAGCAGTGGCTTGGAACAAGAGAATGAAGTTGGCCTATCTGAGAGCCACATATGCAAGGTCTGTGAGCCCAGCCTGCCCAGTCCTTCAGGCTGGTCCTTCAGCACAATCTCTTTTTGCTTCTTGTCTGAAACCAGTCATTTATCTTTTACTCATTTTAATTATTGGGTAAATTGGTCATTTTCTTATTCTGACATTTTAATTTTCATCGAAGAGATAGACTTATTAAAGAAAAAGCTACTCAAATAATCACTTTATATCAGTGCCCCTCGTGATGGGAGCAGTCTTTTTCCCTCTGAGCGAAGTTTGCACAATGTTCTGAAAAGAGAAAGGTCTGAGTAACTCACTCAATCTATTGCATCCAAAAGGCACATGGGCTGTACAAAAAACATCTCACCTTTCTACCACAATAGAGAAAGAAAATCTGGAAATAAATGTGGAATGATGTAGTTCAGGTTTATTAAGTCAGCTTGACCCTTATGTCATATACTGACATTTTAATTTTACTGTCTGACATTTAACAAATCCTTAACAATCCTGAAAAAGTTAATGATTAAAAAAACCCTCTGCATAGTTAACTTAAATATATGCAAAGAAAATAAAATAATTAGCAGCACCTTTTGTTTTATCATAGAAAATTGTTCACTATGGTGATTTTTAATTGCATATTCAGCATGTATTTATCAACAGCCTTTTGACTAATAGCTTGCCCTATTTATTTAAGTACTAGTTGTTTCCTTAAATAACAATATTTATAGAAGTGTTAGGCAACAAGGAGAGATTGCTATAATAATAATTTATAATATTCCTAACATTTGTCAGACTTCTCTCTCCTTCACACAACTGACCTGGGGAGTCACTATTACTGGAATGAAAGTGCTGTGATGCCTTTGCATATTTCCTACAATAGGATCATGTCCCTCCCAGCTATTTGCAAGAAGTCCTATAGGAACAATTATGAAGTACTCTCATTCATTTGGCACAATGGCATATGGAAATTTCTTGCAACACTAATTACTATGGTCGCAATTTTTAGCCAAAAATGTCAGTGTCTAGGATTTAATTAGTCTGCAGCAGGATTTTAAAACTGACCTTCTAGTTTAGTTAATTAATTTGCCAGTTCTTTTCTTTCTTTTTTTTTTTTTTTTTCCTTTCAGAGAACCCTGTCACATCAGTTTTTAGGAGATTTTAATTAAAAAGAAAACCCTACTTCCAATGCTAGCAGTATGTCTAAAACCAGTTGTTAAACATTTTTAGCAAATAAAAGCACTAAGGTCAAGTTTCTATTGCTTCAGGGTGCCCCTCTAGTCATTGCCCATGAGTGGTATGATTGCTACCCAGGTATTTGTGAAAGACAGTTTGTAAAACATAGAAGTGTAATGAAATTTTCCCCCAATTAACTATTCATCCCTATGCTTGCATCAGCACTCTCTGCTTATAGTGGTTTCTTTACAGGAATTTCTTACAGTATTAATTAGACATCTGTTTGAATCAAAATGCTAGAAAACAACACACTGAAAGTCTTGGAAAGTTTGAATTGTCTCAATGTCTCCAATGAGTGTCTGAGGCTGATTTCTCATTCAAACCAGAAATCTTGATATAAATTCAGTTTCAGAGTTATAAAGACAGAACTGTGAGGGCTTTTTTTTTTGTTCAGTTTTATCTTGACATGAGCCAAAATACGCCTTTTATTCTATCCTCTTTCTTTGTGACAGTTACTCTGCTGAGAAGTTACACATTACTCTTTCCTGCAGAGAAAATTAAAAACAAGCTACCTAGCAGTCCCAGCTCTGCGGCACATTCCAGCTACTGAACTGTGTCATACTGTTTTAAAAGAAGAACTATAGTATGTCTCTTGAAATGGAAGCAGCTGTGACTTTTTAGGTGCAAAGGAATCAATAAGAGGATGAAAAGTACATGGACATGCCTGAGACTGCTCTTGACACACGCACTTGGACACAATTACTGGCTATAGTGTACTATAATGGTGGGGGTTTCACAGCTAAGATTTAATCATTAGAAGCATGAATGTTGCTGTCTCACCCGTGCAAATGAACGTTATGCTTGTGAATGCCAGTGCACTTATGTGTGCAAAAGGGAAAACTTTGGCTGGAGTCATTAATTTGCTTCTAAAAACCAGAGTGTATTAAGCTGGGTAAAATATCTTAATAAAACAATGCAGCTTCCAGTAATTTCCCTTGCCATTTGGCAGTGTTGACATACTTAGGAGGAAAGAAGACTAAGTCTGTAATAAACATTGAACAGTAATTACATTTCTTCCCCATCAGTTGTGTTGCCCTGGAAGGACCGTGCGCCCCACTGTCAGCCCTTTCTACTCTGCTGGCATAGAGAGACAGGCCCTTCCAACTGCCCTTGATTGGTTTTGCATTCAGCTTCAGCTTTGGTGTTTTCTTATTTTTTTTTCCATGCTTCTACACCGCCTTTCAGAAACATTTTATATGGGGGTTTCAAAATACTTTTCCTCACTTTTTTTTTTTTTCCAGAAAAGAGAAGAAAAGCAGGTGAATTCATCTGAGTCATTGCATCTGAGATATGCCCTTGGAGACAGACACTTTTCAAAGACCATTTCTAAGGCCTATCTAGTATACTCCAAAGAGAAGGATGAGAAGTTCCACGTGAGACAAAGCATATCTACCTGTGGACAGATAAAATTGACTTGGCTTTTGAGTAACACTTCAAAAGCTGAAGGGTCCCTACCAGGGCTTACTGCCTGCCTTACTTTTTGCTATATGACTTTGCTAGATGAGCTGAGTTGTCCTCCTATTTCAATGGTTGCATGGGTGACTGATCATTTCCAGTAAGTCTCAAGAACCCAGTGATGGACTCGTAGGGAATTTCACTGTCACTATTACCCAGCCATCAAGTCCAGAATCATAGAATCATAGAATGGTTTGGATTGGAAGGAACCTTTCAAGATCATCTAGTTCCAACCTCCTCGCCACAGCAGGGACACCTCCCACTAGACCAGGCTGCGGAGGACCTCATACAACCTGGTCTTGAACACCTCCAGAAATGGAGCATCCACAACTTCCCTGGGTAGCCTGTTCCAGTGTCTCACNCCACACCACACAGTTTGATGTTGTCCACAAATTTACTGAGGGTGCACTCAATCCCACTGTCCATGTCACCAACAAGGGACTGCCTTTTTGCAAAACAGTGTTAATCTTTACAGGAATACTTGGGGTGGATCTCTAGTCATAGGTCCACCCTGTTCCCCCCATATCCTGGATGAAACAGTGGATTTAGAGAACAAGTAGAAGAATGGCATCATTGTGATAAAGCCATCATCTTCTCAAAAAGTTCCGGTAATACATAATCCCATAGTTATCATCTAAGATCGCTCATGAAGGATGAGGAACAGCTATATCTGCAGCTCAGTCTGTCTGTATCTGTCAACTTTCCACAGCAGGGAAATGCTTCTCTTGCAACCACAAAATGCTGCTAGACCTTATAAGCAGAAGAAATGAGACCCCACTCTTTAAAGGAGACCAGGTTATTGGAGAGATGATGAACAGAGAGGAAAAAGCACAGGTAGAAAAGAGGCACAATTTGAAAGAGGAGAGAAAAGAAAGTATCAGAGAAAATAATTTTGGGTAATATGCCCGTTTAAAACTCAGAAAATAGCAAAGCTTCACAACATTTTCTCCACTGTCAATGGTGCTGGTATGAGCCAGTAATGTGCACTCTCAGCTCAGAAAGCCATCTTATAAACCCTCAGCTGCATAAAAAGAAGCATGGCCAGCAGGTCAAGGGAGGTGATTCTCCACTCCTTTACTCCACTCCGCTGAGACTCCACCTGGAGTACTGTGTCCAGCTCTGGGGTGACCTGCATCAGAAAGACATGGAGCTGTTACAGTGGGTCCAGAGGAGGGTCACAAAATTAATCAGAGGACTGGAACACCTATCCTATGGAGAAAGGCTGAGAAAGTTGGGATTGTTTAGCCTGGAGAAGAGAAGCCTTCTGGGAAATCTTATTGCTTCCTTTCAATATATATAGGGGGATTATAGAAAACGTGGAGAAAGACTTTTGACTAGGAACTGTAGCAACAGGAGAAGGGGCAACAGTTATAAACTGTAAGAGAGTAGATTTAGATTTGAGTTAAGGAAGACATTTTTTGTGATGAAGGTTGTGAGACACTGGAACAGGTGGCCCATAGAAGTTGTGGACGCCCCATTTCTGGAAGTGTTCAAAGCCAGGCTGGACCAGACCTTGAACAACCTGATCTAGTGAAAGATGTCCCTGGCCATGGCGGGGGGGTTGGACAAGACAATTTTGGAAGGTCCCTTCCAACATGAACCATTCTGTGATTCTGTGATCTGCCAGTAAGCGGATTTGATGGCGAGCTGAGGGCCTGCTAGCTTCAGTGTGTTTGCTCAGTACAACATAGCTCATTACTGGTGAGTTATGAATATGGTGACAACTCACTTTTTGCATAAAATCTCTCTTGAATATCGTGAAATCTTAAAAATGCAGGAACCTGCATCAGGTGTTCCATAATTTCCAGAAATCTGCTTTTGATGTTGCCCCATTATTCATTCACCAAAAGGGGCCCTCTGGACCTTCACAAACTGCACATGCCTGCTCTCATTTCTTGTCAGTGAGCTTGCCTGAAGACAAGAACTCTCTTCAGATACATTTTTTCTTGTATTTCTGGTCTCTTTCTTCATCATGGCATGATGCTAAGCTCCACTTCAAGGACTACCTCTCTCTCCCGTTTTAACCTATTTTGAGCACTGAACACATCCTCTTGACAGAGCCAGAGAGGCTTTGTTTTCCACGTGACAGAAAAAGGCTGCATGGTTGAAGTCTTTGCTGATTCTTTGTCCTTAGCAGGGGTGGGAATTTCATAACTCATATCTTTAGCTGGATGTTTCACAAGCAGCATCACTAAGTTAAAACTAAATAATTTGTCTCTCTTTAAAACAAGAATTGCAGGGAAGTAATAACCCAGCTCTTTCAGTTGAACTCATGGTAGCTGTTGCCTATTTAACAGTTCAAAGCAAGTTCTAAATAACATCAAATATAGACTTTGCTTATTATTATAAGCTAAATGAATAGGTGACTATCTCTGTCTCAGAAACCAGAGAACAGACTAGCAGTAATCACTTGTGAAATGAAATTAAGCTTACAGACAGCTAGACTGAACACCTCATTTCTGCACTACCATTAGCAATTTTGACTTTGCTTTGTAAAATGTAAGCTCCAAGGGCAGAATTTCATTAACTTGAGCGTATTTGGGGCTCATGAAGTCAAAAATCAAGCAAGCAAAAGAAAGCAGAGTCAGCACATCTTTCATAATATTTCTACTCAAGAATTGTCTGAAATCATCAGCTGATTTTCTTGTTACCTTCACAGAATGGAAGCAAAGTTCCCTCTCTACTAGCTTTGACTGTCTACAACTTTATCACAAAAGACCTGGTAGACTTCCTGTACCCATAGTTGCATTAATTTTCATGTTCCTTCAATAGTTTGAGGTACTTGTTCTGCCTTCAATAAAATGACCCCTTGCCAATCAATAAAAAAAGCAGAGGATATGAATCTTTCAAAATCAATAATATGTACAATAATTACACAAGTGTGCTAGGGACAGCCAGAGTGTCAAAGCAAATCCCAAGACCCAGGATCTCAAAACCTCCAGAAACTATCAGAAAATGATGCAGTTTTATTCACTTGTACTTTTATACGAGCCAGTGTCAAGACTAGATGATGAGTGGGTGTATTAACTCCTCAGCCTATTCTCTCAACTTTCACAAAACAGGCTCCACTTAAATGCTAGGATTTTCAGTTTGATCAAAAACCTTCTACTGCTGGCAGGCCATTGAAATGGCAGAGTTCAGATGAGATGGCAAAGAACTAAATAGTGTTTGCGAGTGCTAACCCCTCACACTAGCCATTTCTGGTACAATGAGGATTCATGAGGCAGCCTTACAGAAGGAAAAATCATGAGGCTAGTTAGATGTGATTGCAACAATGCAAGCCAAAAGCAGCTTGGAAAGTCCACATTCGGCAAGGAGCTAGTCCCTTGGGTGAAGGGCTGTGGTATTGCTCTTCACAACATTTTTCAATCATATTAGGGAGCTAGCTCATGGGTGCTCCAGGGAATGCACTGCTTCCTAAATAATACATCGATGTCAAGTTTTTAAGAAGCCTGCAGTCTTCATGTTCCAAAATACCAAATAATTTCTATGTAACTGTACAACCATACAGAAGCTTTTCTGAATCTGAGATATTTGCAGGCTATGACTGGATTTCTTAAAGTCTTTCTTAGCACTCATTCTGAGCTCCACGCTTTCATCCCTTTGCTTTCCTACAAAGAAATTACTGAGTTGAGCAGTAGGAAATGATGAGAGATAAGGGTGGCTGGCACAGAAGTGTGTGTTTCCACATTAACCCACACTGCAGCAGCAGTGCTTGTTTGAGTCTAGCTTCGGTTTCTGGTGTTCTTATGTTTTTATTGGGCTGGTACATGACACTGAAAGACCAGTACACAACCATGAACTTCTTTTCTTTTGACCATTTCCTGTGTACAGCATAATGGAGTAGACACCCTCAGCAACCCAGTCCTCCATGTGCTGGTGAAGCATAACTTAAAATGGACCTCTAAACTGCTCTTCAATTTCATCCCTCCATGTATGCTCAGATCTAGGAATATAAAAAGCATCTTACAAACAGCTTCTTCCACCCATGAATCCTGTCCTTATTTTTTTATCTTGGGAATAAAAATTTCTACTTACATCCTGACAGAGCCGCAAAAATGCATTGATTACGTTTAGCTATTGTAAACTGAATATGCTATCCAGAAAGTATGCTGAAAAATCCTTTCTAGGGAAGGTCTAAAAACATTTACATAAACAGTAGCCACAATGTGGTCACCCATGTAGATTGTTGCCTAAAACTGTTGTGGAATAGAGGCAAGGCAAGAAATGGAATAAGAGAGGATTTCAAAAATTTAAAAAATAAAAAATAAAAAATTAAAATTACATCTGTATTGATATTTCAAAGCACCACATTGGAGCTCAGATTTATCAGCAGGAAACTGGATACAGTGATATCAAACAGCAGCTCCAGCCTGCCAGTCAAGACTTCAGCCAAATCTTGTTTATGAGCATGTGCAGTTGTTAGAAATCCTTGGGTGATAAAATGAACTTGACCATAGCCTGCATTACCTGTGTCCTTGGCCTCCAAGGAGAGCAATAAACTTGTGTGAAAGGAATCTTTCCAGAGTTATAAACATTTGTCCTTTGATCATATTTCTAAACAATCAAGCCAGAGAAGCTTGGATCAGACAACAGGACTAAACTTGGACATAGTCAAAGCACAACAGAAAGGGAATCAATTTGAAGAAGTCAGTGATAAAGGGAAATAAAAATTTAATGTGATGACTACTTTATCTTTCCAAATGCATTTTTAATTCATCCATGGCTTTCTCTGCTATTTTCATTGTTCTTAGGTGTTGCTTTCCACATTACCAAAGCCTCTGTTTGCATCTTCCTCATTTTTCCTTCTCATTTTATGTTTTCCAGGTATTTTTAAGAGCTCTATCAGCCTTTACAGCCAGGAAAGACTGGAAAAGGTACACTAGAGAAGCCAGAGATATAAGCCTTTAATCAGCAGGAGGGAAGGTTTTTCTGAAAGACTGAAAAACCAAAGAAAACCTAACTTTTTCTCAGGGTTGGTCACTTGCACTTGTCTTATTATCTTGGGGCCTTATTCTCCTACTTGGTTATTTTGTGCAGTGGCCTGCACCACAAAAAAAAGCCAAGCAAGCAGAGATGAGTGTCCGCAGGGCTCTTTTGACATAACTGCGTTTCTCTTCCAGCAGTGTTGGGGATCCTCTGTGAAAACTTCCTCTATTCATTTCCACAGTAGGATTCAGGACCAGAGAGTTTGCCTTGTTAAAAATTCTCAATTTCATGCAACCACAGTTCTTAGGAGACATAAATATATATATATAAGATTATATATATATTTAAGTACAGGATTGACGTATTTAATTTCTTCTTCATAGGTATGGAAAGAATAAACCTGAGTTTAAAGATGTAAGCAAGTAAACCCTGAATATGAAAAAATAGAGGGATATCAAATCTCTTGAGTACAACTACCTGTCAAAACAATGCCAGAAACCTATTTTAGAAAGAAGAAAACAAAGAAACATGCAAAACTTCATTATAATACTGGAAGATTTGGCTTGGTTTGGTATTTCATCTCATAGTAGCAGTGTACTGCCATATTATCATACAGACAGAGAGTGGCAGATCTGTAGACTGGGTAAATAAGATTTGCAATCAAATCCTCAATGAAAAAAATACCAAATTTCAGCAGCAGGACTCTTTGCAAAGAATCTAAGCTTTTTTTTAGCCAGTTCTGAGAAATGAAGTGACAGATGGCCCCAGATTCAGAACAAGGTTGCACTGGCTCAGGGGGCTCTGCTTGTTCACGAGTAGCAGCTGAACCCCAGGACTGGGCTGCACTCTGGGAGGTGCCTTTTGTTTTAATGAGTAATGCTTCACATTTTTGTTCCCCCATCCCCCTTTTTTGTCAACTCCTCACAATGGCTTGAAAAGGATTCCTCACTAGGTTTTAATTTTGTACCATTGGCAATCATTTTGTCCTCCTCCAGTTCTAAGGGGAAAAGGCTTGCATAGCTTTTCCATAATGACCTTCTTATCTGTGCAGCCAGTAGCAACGTTGGCAGTACTGGAAATTGGGTTTGCTAATTAAACTAGTGCTCCCTCTGTTGGCTGGATGTCAGTGTCCCTAAACAAGGACTTGCATAGCAAGGGATTGCTTTTTTATTGAAAAGAGGAAAAAAAAAAAGCAAGCTCTGGCAGAGTTAGAGCCCATGTGATATCCCAAAGTACAGTGTTAGAGTTGTCTTGCAAATTAAAATTAGGTCCTGAATAAGCATCTTCAATAAGTGCAGCCTGGGACATCATCAAAAAATGAGTTGTATAATTTTGTACTCTTTGCAAAATATGATTTTTCCTTTTTGAGAATGTATGCCAAAAATACTTCCCTTCTCTTTACACTCATGTCAGTCAGAAATAATTTAGAGAGTTTGAAGTTTACCTGGCAAAGAAAAGAAATAATGCTGTTGAATATCCTAATGCTGTTGAATATTGAATGAAGGCTGAGAACAGAATTTATTCTGTGCCACTTTCTGCTGTGCCCAAATTCAGCTCAGAAGTTTTCAGAGGCAAAACTCATCACCTAGATGTTCTAGATGGATTGCCATCTTCCAAGAAGCTCTAAAACCACAGAAGAATGTGGCTGAATATATGCAAATAAGGTTGAACAGGAGAAAATGCATCTCATTCAAATTGTTTAAGACCTGCACTTCAAAGCTGTATAGCACTTTGTGAAAAATCGTATACAATCGAGTTTGCTCAGGTTTGAGGGTTATACTGTCTCAGTGGATTCCCCCTTACTTGCTGAAGAAGAATGGAGAACTTTCCACCAAGAAACTAAATTGCACATCTGGAAACTAATGGAATATTTTGAGTGCCTGTGTTTATCTCACTCACATTGATGGAAAGTGAGTCAAAACAGTGTAATGAAGTTTTGCCCTCCTTGCTCTGGTATGACACAGTGACAGAGAGCCTCATTATTACTCTGTTCTGTTTACAAGGATGGGACTAGACTTTTGAAAAACTGAATAACCAGGTTTTACATAGAATGCTGAATATCTTCACTACATTACAGCTCTTATGTTTCAGAACTAAAGCTGTTTCTCCAAGAAATCCACATGTATCAACTTTTAAATTAATTACTTACCTGGTGCTCTGTTGCAAGATAAATACATTTGGGGTTGTATTATTAGCAAACAACATTATCTTGTATGCAGCCAGTTGGATTGTCAAGCACCACTTGCATTAGAGGAGAGCGTCTCTGACTGTCTGGCATAGTGGAGTTTAGGATAATTTGAACTTTGCAAACTGAAGGGGATGCAAGACAAACAAAACAAAAATCCCAAGACATATGTGCTTCAACTAAGCTCAGGAATTCCATTAATACTACTACCACGTTGTAAGACACTGCCACCTGCAGAGGTGTTTCTTGACAGGGTTCTTGCACTGAGCTGCTTCCCTGAGCCTCTGACATGCCAACAGGGAGCTGTCAAACCTCATCCGAACCTGCTGGACATGAGCTACATTCCCAACTAAATCCATTCCTGAAGCTTACTCATTTAGCTAGCTCACTGAAAAGATGTTCTTCCTCTTTAGAGACACATTTTTTTCCTTATTTAATATTTTATTCTATTTTTCTCCTATTAAAGCTATTTATCTTCTCAGTTTCAATTTCAGACTGTTTTATGCTTGCTCCCCTTGTATAAGGCATTTTCTTTATTTGCCCCTGAATCCATACATTCTGCCAGCTCCTACCCGTCCCCGCCACATTCTTCAGTGTCCATCTTTCTCTCCATTTCCCATTTGTGTTAGCTCAAATCTCGGTGAAATAATTTCTTGCATTTCAGGTACCACAGGGAAGATCAATACCTATTAGGAGAGTATATTGTAATAGAGATGTATTAAAATTTTTCATTCTTATAGGCCAATTTTATTTCTACTGAAGGGTAAAATAAGGCAACCATTTAGTGACAATTCCCTTTTCCTGAACAGGGCTATATATTAAAGTAGCTAAAAGCTTAGCAGGGCATCCTGTGTTTGCCTACAGAGAAAGTCTTATCCCTTTCTATCAAAACACTTGCTCTTAGTTACTTTTGGATATAGAATAGCATATTAACCAGACCTTCGCTCTGACCTAAATGTAGGAAATAGCTAATACATGACTTACAGCCTTGAAAATCATTGAGAAATTATTCTAACGAATGCATATGAGGGTTTTTTGTTATCTTCATTCAAAAACCAGTGTACTCATAGTACTGTTTTCATCCATCTAGGCAAATCCAGAAGTCCTGTTCACTTCCTTGAGGTGCAAATCCTTGGCACAGGATTTGGCTCAGACTGTTGTCAATATGGGCAGGGAAGGTGAGATACATGTTTACTAAGCTTTTAAGCTTGGATACGATTTCAGAAAAGCATCAAACTCTGCATCAAAATGCTCAGTCAGCTCCTTATGGAAAAATACGTGTCCTGTTTTCGTTAGGGAAGGCATCTGTGAAGATTACATCAAAAAATGACAGGGAGACCGAAGAGTCTAAATATGTCTTCCTCCACCAGGAGGGGCCATAGCTGCAACCAAAAGCATGTCCTTGACTTGTACCACACCGCTATCTTCCTACATCAAAACCAAAAATGACTTAATTTTTTTTCATGTTGTTGCCAAACCCCCAAACCCAATGAATTTGCTTGCTGTCCCTCTACGAACTCTCTTTAACGGATAGCGTAAAAGACCTCACACTATCCCTCTGCTATTAAGTGCACCTCAGAAAGCAGAATAGAGTCGTAGCACAAAATAAGGACAGACTATGTTGTTCACTGCAAATGAAAGCCAGGGGGCTGGGCTGAGGGGTGAGCTTTTCACAGCCTGGTATTAAAAGGTAACTGTCTGCATCTCCACTGCTGTCAGGAAGAGCTATTCTCTAAGGCAAATGGATGCCTGGCAGGGTTTATTCTAACAGTTTGAGTTTAAAATAATGACCTCAGACTTAGCTAAGCATTTAACAAACAGCAAATTAAAATTTGCATTCTCAGAGAAATTACTGGAACAGTCCTAATCTCTGGCCTGCCAATCAGGCAAAGAAAAAACATTACAGGGATAAATCACTATCCCCAGTCCTCCTGCCTGCCCCCGGACAGGCAAATCCACTGCCCCTCAGAACATGCTTTGCCCAGTTTTGTCCTCTGAGATGGGCTTTATTCCCCCAAAAGATAATTCATTTGTAACATGAAAAGACCTGGTGAGGTTCGAGGACGCTCCGTACATGTAGCGTTTCCTCAGTGTTTGTACTAACCCAGCAATACCCTTTCCACCTGTTCATATGCTGGAGCTGAGTCCTTTCTCTGGGACTTTGCTTAAAGGCCTTTGCCATCATCAGTGCCTGCAGCTACACCAGACTAACAGAGCAAAGCCTTAGTCCTGGTTTACTAATAATTCTCAGGCTCCCTCTTGAAAATCTATAATTCTCCCTTGCTTTTGTTTCCCTTGCTGCTTTTATTTTGTTTGAAGAGCATTGGCAGTAATTCTGTCAACTCACTGTCTCTTTCCTCTCTCTTTCCTCAGTGCAGCTTTTATTTGTTTTGCGCCTTCTCCCCACTGCCCTGGTAGCAATTTCTTGCTCATCTCAAGTCACTGAAATGTGTCCATGTCACAGATCTCGAACTTCATTCTCCAAAATACTGCCGCTAAACTTCAACCAAAAATGTGCAGTGGGCGAGAGGTGTCAGAAGGCTTGAAAGCGTCATTTCATTTTTGTTCCAGTTCATAAAGCTACTACCCTAGTGGGTGTGGGATGGGGGACGGAAGTGGATGAAGCCTGAGCTTTACAAAGTGCAGTGCCACTGGCACTAGACCAGTCTGTCTGGTGGTTTGACTTCTTTATGGCTTGCTGTGAGAGAATCACATGGCTCCGTTCACATATGAAAAAAAGTATAAGACAAAGGGTTGCTGCTGTGATCTTAAATGCGGTGCTATCGGATGCTACTCACAGCCTGAGTGCCACCCCAGCCTACTGGGACAAGAGACAGAGAGCAGTGAGAGAGGCAGCAAAACCTGAATGGAGATGAGAGAGCAATGTTTTCTTCACTGACATCTGTTTCCCAGCTGTCAGTGTTTGTCAGACAACTACTCTTCACCTGAAAATGACTGTTATCAGTTGGGGAGAATTTACAAATTAAAAAAAAATGGAAATGTTGATTCCTGCTTTGACTGCACTTGGGACTCTCTGTCTTTTGATTCCTTTGTTGAGCTTCCTCTTCACGGGCTGCTTTTTGCCCCCCTGAGCCACTGATAGCCTCTTCACTGCTTAACCTAAGATTTTACCAGTGTTCAAGCCTTGCAGGCTCTTTGATTTGCCATTTAACTCTCCACAATTGTGCAATAATCAAAAAGTCTAATGGGCTTTGCACAGCCTTCTAACTCCACTGCTCTTACGCATCAAGACTGCACAAGAAATAAAGAAATACATGCAAAATAGTCAAACTCGTACCTGTTTTTCTCCAGTTTAGTTCCCTTACAAATCTAAAGTGTTAGACTCTTTTAAAGCATTCAGGAGGCATCTTCTCCTCCATCCTTGGGGCTCCTCCTGCCTCCTTCTCTTTTTGGACTCTGAAAGAACCTGTCTTCCACGGCTTCCCACAGGGCTCATTCATCCCTAGGAAGGTTTGTTCAAATTCCCCATTATGGTACACGGCTATAAGTGGACTGGCTCTTTTAAGCTGGCTACACTCTGACCAACATTTCAACAGAAAATTATCAAAGTGCAACTGTTCTCCATAGTCAATCCCTTTCTTTGTCTCTGATATGTTGCCAAGTTGAAGATGAAAACACACTGGAGAAGGTAAACAAGACCTTGACTATAAAATGTGAGTTGCATGATGGATATGAGCTATATATATAATTGTATTATTGAGTTTGGGAGCACTTCTGACTGAGAAATAAACCATCAGGTATTACTAGAACAAAAACAGTAAGTGAATATAGCACGTTTTGGTTGGTTTTTTTTAAAAAGAATAAAGTTCATAGTGTAAATCAAAGCAAAATATTAGTTATATTTCAGAACTTTCGATAGAAAAGATTTCTTAAAAATTTCCCAGCTATTCATTTTAGTGAATTCTGTTGTTTATCAGGATTAGTTTTAATTTCTCTTAAAAAGTCCTTATTTCCTGAAAAAAACCACCTTAATTTCTCAGCAAGAACTTTTATTGCTGTTAGAAATGTCTGACACTGATGATCTTATTCAGTGAATAATAGAACTAAGTAACTGTGATAGGGCCAAAAATATGGTCTTGTTTGCCTATCTCAATTTTATATTCATATGCTATTTTCCAAGAGCACTAATGTAAGGAGTAGAAATTGCAACACTCCTGAAACATTAGACTAACCCTTCTGAAACCATCACTTCAGAAACAACAAATCTGGAATTTGTGTATAACTTTTAAACTCCGTTTATTTATTGGTGACCTCCAGGAGTATGTGTTTTGAAACCGTGGGGTGACACAAAGATAGAATCATATTATTGTCAGGGTCATCTAGTTCCAACCCACCTGCCATGGGCAGGGACACCTCCCACTAGATCAGGTTACTCAGAGCCCCATCCACCCTGGCCTTAAAAATTTCCAGGGATGAGGCTTCCACCACCTCTCTGGGCAACCTGTTCCAGTGTCTCACCAACCTCATGGTGACAAACTTCTTCCTAATGTCTAATCTGAATCTACCCACCTCTAGTTTTGACCCATTCCCCCTAGTCCTACCACTATCTGACATCCTAAAAAGTCCCTCACCAGTTTCCTTGTAGGCCCCCTTAAGATACTGGAAGGCCACAATAAGGTTCCCTCGGAGCCTTCTCTTCTCCAGACTGAACAACCCCAACTCTCTCAGTCTGTCCTTGTAGGAGAGGTGCTCCAGCCCTCTGATCATCCTCGTGGCCCTCCTTTGGACACATTCCAGCACGTCCATATCTCTCTTGTAATAGGGGCTCCAGAACTGGACACAGTAAGCCAGGTCAGGACTCAGGAGAGTGGAGCAGAGGGGGAGAATTATCTCTCTCGAACTGCTGGCCACGCTTCTCTTGATGCAGCCCAGGATACAATTGGCTTTCTGGGCTGGAAGTGTACGCTGACAACTCATGTTGAGCTTCTCATCCACGAGTACCCCCAAGTCCTTTTCTTCAGGGCTGCTCTCAAGCCAGTCACTGCCCAGCTTATATCGGTGCTTGGGATTGCCGTGACCCAGATGCAGGACCTTGCACTTGGTCTTGTTGAACTTCATGAGGTTGGCATGGGCCCACCTCTCCAGCTTGTCAAGGTCCCTCTGGATGGCATCCCTTCCCTCCAGTGTGTCGACCACACTACACAGCTTGGTGTCGTCAGCAAACTTGCTGAGGGTGCACTCAATGTCACTGTCCATGTCGCTGATGAAGCTGTTAAACCGAGCCAGTACTGATCCCTGAGGGACTCCACTTGTCACTGGCCTCCACTTGGACATGGACCCTTTGACAGCTACTCTTTGAGTGCGGCCATCAAGCCAGTTCTTNAGTCTTGATCTCCCTGGCTAGATTTAATTCTAACTGAGTTTTAGCTTTTCTAACCAGGTCTCTTGCTACTCGGGCAGCTTCTTTATATGCCCCCCATTCCATCTGTCCTTTCTTCCACTCCTTGTAAAGTTTCTTTTTGTGTGACAGTGTGTCCAGGAGCTCTTTGATCATCCAGGCAGGTCTCCGAGCACTCTTTCCTGCCTTCCTCTTTGTTGGTATACTCTGCTCCTGGACATGGAGAAGGTGATCCTTGAATACTGACCTGCTGTCCTGGGCCCCCCTTCCCTCTAGGGCTTTGCCCCACAGTACTTTGGCCAGGAAATCCCTGAAGTGGTCAAAGTCTGCATGCCTAAAGTCCAGGGTCGTAAGCTTGGAATACATCCTCCTAGTTGCCCTGAGGATCTTGAATTCTAGCGCTTGGTGGTCACTGCAGCCAAGGTTATAAGATATAGTGGGAAGCAACTAGCATTCAAGGAATGATGGGTATAAAATGATACAGAAACTGAAAGAATTTCAGAGCAAGAGGAAAGAGAGAAATACAGCTAGGATTCTTGCCTAGGCTCCATGGAAAGTTTTACACTGAGTGTGTGGAGGACCAAGGAGTCCTCTGGGGGCTCCATTTGAGGGGAAGAAACAGTAACTGCCTTGTAGCTATCTGAAGAATCAACCAGGACAGCACACAGAAAGAATGTCGTCTTGCATCATGTAAGGAAGGATATGTGGGTGATAACAAAACTGAGAAAAGCAGATAAATCTCATACAGTCTGTATAAGCTCTGTCATTATAGGCAAGGATGGACAACTACATTCAAACCTCCTGTAAATCACCAATTAAGGAATCCACAGAGGTGTGCCTGTTTCCATTATAGAGTTCCCTCTCAAAGGTGTTCTGCGTGATGTACACAAAGACTTCCCAAGTGCAATGGCAAGGCACAAATCAAGAGAAATGAAGGGGTTTCTGAGCTGAAGCTTGTCTCTCCATTCTGTCCTTTGCACAGTGTGATCCAACTTTCCAAGGGGGGGTTGCAATCAATGGAAGAATGGTGTGCTCTCTTCCCTCCTATTCTAAAATAATGCATTAGGTGATGGGAGATTAAGAAGATTAAAGTTCTGAAACTTTTCTACCTGTAAATACTCTCAAAGATCTAGAATATAAGAAAGGACTGAAACATATTTTTCTTTCCCTATTTTGTCCCTGTCAAGTGAGTTCTCTCATTAATAGATCAAGTATAAATAGCCCACACAGTTGGCTCTGGTAATTTTCAAAATATGATATACATAAATTTAACTTTATAATGTCATGATAAGTATGACTTTATGAAGAAATAATAAATTATATAATCTGTAATGCATCTTCAGATGCTGCTGGAATATTTTATTGCTGTAGCAAATTTCAGACCATCTATCACATGAGGAGTAAGGGGAAGATATTTTCTTTTCTCCTTCTGTGCCTTACAGAGAAGCCAAACCATTTGCAACAGTACTTTTGCAGGTAGTTCAACTCATTTTCTCTGTCCCCATTGGGGATTTAACACTTTGGGCTGAGTTCAGCCTGGAGAAGATAGGAACAATTGCCAGGGATCACATGTGGTTGTTTTTGTCTGTCTATGACTTCTCAGAACCACCCGAGATAGCAGAGTATGAAATGTTATATCTAAAATTGAAAAAGTGTGACTCAGGGGATTCATTTTTAAGAAAATAGAGGTTGGAAAGGAAATGAGGGAAAATTGTCAGGATAGGAACAGAGGAACAATGGCTACAGAGACAGGATGTAGGAGAGGAAAAGTTGCAGGAAGGTCAGCTAAACTCCACCCAAGTTTTCTGCACCTCGTGACCTCTTTTCTTCATTAGCAGAACAGAACCCCCAAACCCCAGATGTCTACATACTTAGGATTGCTGTGCTCTGTAGACACTGCTGTGACTACAGTCTCCAGAGATATGCTTGAACTCATATTAAAAGAGTTAGCTTGGGTAACACTATTTAAGTGGGACAGCACAGGCAGCACAGACAATAAATTGGCACAGACAACTAAATGTTTGCACAGTTTTTCAGGCAGGATTTGCAGATCACGCAAAGCCCATGCAAAGTCCTGTATGGCCATGACTGCCCTTCCAGTAGCTTCAAGCTACTTCAAGTGAGCATCAGTAGGGCCAGCCCAGGCAGCCCTAGGCTCAGCCCTGACAGCAGTGCAGAGTGGAACTTGTCTGACTCTTCAGAGTATGGTCACACAGCTCTGTAATGCAAACTACAATACTCTAGACCTCTTGTCCTCATCCAGCATGGCTGGTAAGTTAGGATTTTTCCATCCCTTACCAAAATGAACAGCCTGCAGCAATATCTGGGTTAGACTCTGCTGTGGTCGTCAAAGTTCAAACAGCCAAAATCACAGGATTCTTGAGTGATAGGCACAGAGGAGGAAGAGACTTTTCCTAAGGAGATAAATGAAAGAAAAGATGCTGATTTGATGAACAGCTGTTGTGATGTAAATCCTCAAATGATGGACTGCTTCCCTACTGTGCTCCTATCCACACAAAATGGCATAAACATCCTCAGATCTACTTGCTATCTTTATGATATTATATTAACTATATTTACATACATACATATATGTATGCATACACACACAGAGATAGATAGATAGACAGACACATAGATACATGCATATGTCTTCCTCAATAAAGTGGTTAGAAGCAAGTAGTGGACAGATGAAGCAGCTGGCTCTTGACAAATCCAGGAAACGTCTGTGATATTTACAAGAATAGAAAATACTACACAAAATGTGCCAGAATTCTGACCTGGCAGAACGTGTGATATCTTCTGGATCTTATGGGGTACCTGGATGGAAGAAGAGTGGTGAGGAAAGCCTTCTGTCATCTTTGCCTGGTTCACATACTTCTGTTTGCTTGTCCTCAGCAAGAAGTGCTGTCCATCAGTTTGCCTACCCTGAGAGGGAGCACAGATTCTTACTCTACCTGGAATTGAACACATCTCAGATGAGTTGAGTCAAAGAGACCAGTAATTCAACCACCCATATTATCTACAAAGAGAAGAGTGAATACATCTTGTAATTCTTTATAAAATTCTCTGATTACACATTCCTTCACACCAAGGTCAAAGGCCAAGCCCTGCTTAATGAAAAAAACTTACAAAATCAGAACTGATTCACATAAGAAACATATCCACTAAGCTTCTCATTGATCACAAGAACTGTGCCCAAAAAGTCATAGTTTTAAAGCGATGTAAATTGAAGACACAAGACTGTCTGGCCAAGCACTAGCTGTAAGATCTGCTTCTGAAAGAAATCAGAGTGAGCTACACTGCATTAAAAATTAACATTTTTAATACAGTCTTTCCTCAGGGACAGTATTGGTAAATAAAGCAATCAATGCCAATATATGGGGAGGAAGACAAAGGAGGGAGGAAGAAAGAAAAAGAGAGATTCACGCAAATGGTAAATCTTTCTTTTTTCCCTAGCATCAGGAAATAACAGGATTGTGTCATCATGGGAAAAGCTACCCACCTCACAGTATGTATCTTAAGGCAGGATTTGTTCCTTTTTATTGCTATACATCCCTTCCATTTCTCCACTCCTAGCACAGTTAAGCGTTCTGCTTCATGTTGAGCCCATTCTTATTTTGCCACCTCAGAGCCATTTTGTAACATATGGTCTATTAGATGTAGACATGCAACCACTTACATAACTTAAGACTTGCTGGAGTACAAAGACCTAAGTACACAACAGATGTATAAACAAACATGCAGATGAACGTGTTGTGGATACAAAATGATGATGATACTGCTCAGAATCAGATTTATTCTGTGTCTCCTGTGGAGTACACCTGCCTTCTGCTGGCGATATATGCAGCTCAAGCCAGCGAGGCTTCCTCATCCAAAACTAAGCTTAGATCTTCCTTCCCTCATTAGTGCACTGGGACCTCCCCCTCCCACACCTCGTTTGCACAGGGCATCTATGTGTTCGTCAAAGTATTTCATTAGCATATTCAAGACATACCCGCAGTAGACTTGAATGCAATACACGGAGATGCAAACAAATAAACCTAGATGAGCAAACACAAGTATACCTTGTGGGTTCACAACAGGTTTTAAACAAATTCCAGGACAGGAGATTAGAAGTTGTAAGACCTTTAGTTGTAAGAATGTGAGTCTTGTTTGTTCCTTCCCTCTGGCAGTTCACCATACCCTTCAAAGGGGGCCATGTTACTCATGTTATGAAGGGGGCTTCACCAAAGGACCTTCAACTGTGGTTTTCTGCCAGGTGGAGCTATTCTAGGAGCTCCTGGCTCCTGCTCCTTCAGTCTGCTTGGGTAGTACAAAGGTGATGGAGCTACTCACATCCAGATGGGAATTATTTGAGGAGTCTTCATGTGGGATAATTCTGGAATGAATGAGTTTACACCATCTGTTTTTCCTTACAATGCAGGTATTTGGGCATGTTCAAAGTAGTCTGAGTGTAGAGCTTGTCATGCTGGGCTCCAGCACTCTGGAGGGAGATCTTTAGGGGACTGAAATTTGTAGAATGCCTTAGATGAATAGAGAAATGAAAATACGCCATGAAGCAGACTGTCCAGGCAAGTAGTTGCAAAGCTCTCTTGATTATTTATTATGAAAAAGAACTTGTTTCATGGACTGGAAAACCAAGGGAGCTTTCACCCCTTCACATAGCACTACAGCTTCAGGTACCCTACCAGGTCCCCCATAGCCTCCAATCCCAATATCCCACTGCACACTGCATGACGGGCCTGCTCCTGCACCACTGCCAACCCTCCTTTATTGGTGTCACACGCTGTGTGTTTGGGGTGCTTTTACAACTCTGAGACTCCAATAACTGCATCAAAACTGGTTCATGAGCTGTCAGGGAGCAGGGGCTGACAGACAATGCAAATGCAAGAGCACAATTTCCTTGGGCCTGCTTACCTGACGTGGCAAATCAAGAACCTTTTTCGTTGTCTGCAGTAACCACGCAGAGAGTGTTGCAGAAAGCAGGCTCTGAGGCAGTAGTGGGTCTTTTACTAGAAAATCTTTCCTATTTAACATCCTCAATGGCTTTGCTGCCAACAGTTTAATCACCTTAGGAAGCCATGGATCCCTCTGACAGTAAAAGATACTACCTAGAATTACCTCAGCTGCTTCTTCCTGTGGCTATATTGTCAGACATTATCAGCAAATATTTGCTTGTTACAGACTGTCATTGGGGGAAAAAACATGCCAGTCTTCTTGCCTTCCAGGTAACTAATGCTTTGTTGTTTATCCAGCAAAGTCTGTCTTCCTCGAGTTGTTCTTTCTGTGTATATTGCTCATCCAGACAGGCTGACAAGTGACAAGCTGCAACCACAAGCAGAAGTAATTCCCAGTATATGAAGGAGCAAAACCTTTGTATTTAAAATGGCATGGGTTTGTTTTCTCATTGTCCCCACCTGCTTCTTCCCAACCTCCATCTTACGGTTTATATGGAGAATAGGGTACAATGAAAAGTCTTATTGTTCCTAAAAGGAAAGAAGCTGCTCTATCTGTTAGAAAATGAGGGATTTTGGAGCAGAAAAATTACATGCAATTCACTCATTCTTTCCCAAGTTTGGTATAAAATGATAAAAAGATTCTACCTAATGCTTTAACCTTCTAGTGCAATTTTATGTTGAAAATATTAAGAAATATTCTATAGTTTTGAGAAAACATCAGACTTGAAAACACCCACATCTCTCCTCTTTTATTTCTTTGCTCTTTTGTATTGTACTACAGAAAAGCTGAAGCCTTTATTTTATTTGGTTAAGGATAAAGAGAAAGGTAGGAGTTCCAACTGAAATGCAGACACTACCCGCCAACTTCCATGCCTTTCTTTTGTAAAGCTCAGAGGGAACATAGGCTGAGACTGCCATGTAAAGTTGTAATACAATGTTAAACACGTATTACTAGAAAACAAAATCTTCAGTACAGTAATGTGTATAATGACTGGTTTAAGCATAATTGTGAACCACAATAATAATAAACCATACAAGAAGTACCAGTTCTTAATTAACAGCCCATTCTTTTGGTAAAAGTGCAGCTGTTTTATACCTTAGGTGCATATAATTGTGTCATAAAGTATGGTTACATTTGTCTAATAAATGAGCACTGTAATGGAGCCTCCATAGCTAGGTGCTATGTTACTTTTCCTGTTCAAATCTAGATTTTATTAAAAGCTGCAGATTAACAAGGTTTACTCTCAAACACAGAAACTTCTTTTAAATTCAAACATATGAGACATAAACAAGGGAGGATTTGAAGTCTTTCTAAGAACTAGTATTAACATGAATCGTGCAGAAAAGTGCCTGAATCTGTTACACAGTCTTCCTCTGGCTGCATGTTAGAAAAGCATCTTCAACTGCATTTTAACCTCAAAGTCGTTCACTGAAAGACAAATGATTTTGTTTTAGTCCTGAACAACCAAGAACTAAAAATTTATTTGAAACTGTTTTGTGCTGGCTTAAATACTGATGTCGTTTTCTCAAAAACACTAAAATGCATGTTGTTCTTCCCTCCCGTACAGCCTTGCCTTTTTCAGGCTGTAATTCACTGCAACATATAAGCCTTTATTCCGTTTCCTATACAGGGAGTCATGTAATTCGGAGTGTTTTGCTGTTGTGACTGAGAAGATGAGGAATTATAAAAGACTAACACTACAATTTAACGCTTCAGAGAAACAGTGTATATCATTACTCCTCTGTAGCCAAGCACACTAATTAATATTTATTGCACCTGTCAAACCAGTAGCCATGGTCAATCCATTGCTGCAGCAGTTCAATGGGAGGCTGGGCACCATATTTCTCCTTGGCAGGCATGTTTAGGTCATCAACAAAGACAAAAGCCCTTTTCCCCAGTGGAGCACTGTAAACCCTCTTCTTTCTCCTGCAAAATTAAACCATTAATTTTATTCATGTTAATTTTCATCTTACTTTGAAAAAAGCGGAAAAAAAGAGAGAGAGAAAGAGAAGAAAAGAAGAGAAGAAAGAAGGAAGGGAAATCACACACTTTCAAGGGAGCTTGCCTGACATTATTATTAGAACCAGTTCTTTTGGAATCCATGACCTTTTATTTTTATCAGATGTGCCGTAAAGGTCACAGAAACATCGGGAGGACATAGTTATAAATCCCCATGGAGTTTAATCAAAGGTGGCACGTTGTTCTGAAGTAAACAAGCTAATAAAACTATTCCAGTTTAAACAAAAAAAAAAAAAAAAAGGAAAAGAAAAAATCTTTGTTAAAGACTGTCAACAAAACTCTGATGAACATGAATGTATCAATGGATTTAATGAGGCAAGAGAGATTATAATAAGGGAATTTCGGTGTTGCACTTACAGTAGGCACTTTGGCACCCTGAGCGAAACGCTTTTATTTCCAGCCCTGCACCTTGTTTCAAAGCATGTCACAGTGTGCAGTGTGCTGCTGAGGAGCCGCATTCACTCCAGCTAATTACAAGACAATGAGAACTTGAACTAAAGGCAACTACGGAGCAGATTGCTTCAGTTCTGCCAGTCTGTATACTGATTACACCACGAACACTTGTGACACTGTGAAATAGCTGTGTAAATGGCAGTGAGCTGAGATATGACACCATGCGTTTCAGCATGTAGTATGACAACAAACTTTAATTATAGGTCATGCAAGAATTTCCCCCCATTTTTTTCCCTCTCAAAAGTACCTGGTTGGTCTGTCAGCAAAACTGTACCCAACTGTGTTCTAGTGTGGATACTAGGTAAGATATGGAGTCAAAAATAAGACATTGGTTCTACTTCTACTCAAGCTGGATTTGCTGTGCTGAGCCTCTAGGAAATGTCTAACATACCTAAGGGACAGGAAGGTTGGGCAATGCAAGGACAGAAGTAAGTGTTGAAATAACAGCTACCAAGAGTGAAAGTGATGAAGCAATCTGTAAAACCACTAGCTAGGAGTAAAACATTTGCTTCGTTTGGAGAAGATGTAAATCATCTTAGTGAAGCCCAGTCCTGAAGGAGTCCTTGTGAGCACTGAATCAGATGCCAAGGCTTATAGGATATATTATAAAATACCCAGTGAATGAGTATTTTAATGTTATAGATGCATATGAATAGCTTCTCCCTGCAAAAGAGTGTACGCTGGGTTTTCAGTAGATATGTCTCAGAGAAATAGATAAATGCTTTGAAAAATCTTTCTGGCTGTCTAAATAACTCTTTGAAATAAGAACTGGCTGTCAAACCTACTAAGGTACGTTTGAAAATCACTCTAGCAGTTACATGACTCAACAGATGTCTAAATACCTTAGGAAATACAACTCTTTATGGTTAGATATATAAGGACAGATGTGTACATATTTTGTCTCTTACACTAAGGCTTGTTACTCAGATGGGTCTAGATCCATAGGGAAGATTTAGGTAATGCCACACACAGGTTTTAGGCACTCTGCCTTCTTAAGGAAACCACAGCCCCAAGCTGGATCTTGAAGTTTCTCCATACAGTGGGGAGAAGAACAGGTTCAAAGACACTCCCTGCCAACGTCACCATCCAAGGACCTTATCCACCAGGAGACTGCAAGTATCAGAGCAGGGTGAAATCCCAGGTTTTAAGGAGAGTTAGGCACCCCTCTGCTCTCATTTCTTGTCAGTCCACTTAATAGCTCATGGCTTGGTAGAAGAAATGGAAACCGTGACAACCCCAGGAAAATGCCGTGGGTAGGGCAGCTCTCCTGAGAAAAGGCATCAATCCCTGCCCAGGTGGAGAGGTGCCCTGAGCTCAGATTCTCAGCTCCCACCTAGGGAAGCACAGGCAGTCGGGGAGCTGGAGGCAGAGCAGGGGAGGTGAGCTGCTAATGCTGGGGGGCTGAAATGAGCACTAAGTGTTGGTGTCTGTCTTGTGAGTCCAACCTATACTTCCTGGCTCTTTAATACCTTCACAGGATTTATTATGCGAGGCCGATGAAATGTATCAAGAACTACACTGTGGGCTGAATGTGGAAAGAAGCCATTTTCCCTGTGCAAATAATTATAGAACTAATTCTTGGGTCTTTTGTCAGCTGTCTCACCTCTCCCTTAAATGCTGTCGGACGGCTGTAGTGCCATAAAACAGGTTCAAAATATTACTTGAAATTAATACAGCTTGATTTAGATGACCATTTATTTTATAGCCCTAGTTAAAATGTCGGGGAGATTTAACAGAAGATAAACTTTGTATATGGCCCTTTATGCTGGAAGAATTCTAGCAGCTCAATGCCTTATTTTTAGGGCCTAGTGTCAGCAGTACTTTTCCTTTTCACTGTCAAAGGAACTGTTAGTTAGCCATCAGTTAATTCCTGACAGATAGAGATGATATATCAGATAATATTTTTAATCACAGAATCACAGGAATTAGATGCAGAAAAGGCCTCTTATGACATTCATATCCTTAGCAATATGGAGCTGTTTTGTATTCTCTGTTTCTGTACAGTTCATTTTACATGACCTAAGAAATGCTGCTTTCATTGTTTCTCCCAGAGTCTATTCATTAACAGGAGGTTTTTTCCTAATATGCAGCTTAAATGTTCATTACCTTATTATGCTTCACAATGAGCTGAATTCAGTGCTTCCAACATACCGTCATAATTCTTACCTATCAGCTGGAAGTGTACTCTACTGTATGAAAACGTCAGAATTATCATACAATTACTGCCTGATAAAACATTACTCAAATCCTGTAATGTTTTCAAATCTTGAGCTATTAATAATTTAACATAATTAATTCAAAACACTTCACTCAATGTGAACCAGAGAGAGACGATGGGGAAATGATGCATATTCCATCTTTCAAGGGTGGAATTAAATATGGAAAACAAGGAAAAGATAAAGAGCTGTCAACACTTACTTGGAGTGTAATTCACCTGTTATGAACTTCCTATAAATTTCATGTTTCTAAGACTTTCAACTATCTTCACAGACATAAATTAAAAAACCCTTTCCCCTATCATAAGCAAACAATTTAACATGGTTAGAGCTGTTTATCAGGCATAAGAAGAAAAGAAACAAATTAACAAATGGGGGAGATTTTTCTACAAAGGGAAATAACAATTAAGCAAACGAACAGTCTTGTAGAAAACCCTTTAAAATGCATTGCACAGAGATTCCTTCCTCTTTTTTGTTAATGCTTGTCAGCAAAGAATATTGTATCATTAATGCTTTTGCTTGATTAAACCTTCTTTAAAAGCAGCTTGTTGTTGCTCTTTTCATGACAGGTTTGCCTTTTAAATTTTATTTATTTAAATCAACGCTGGACCCAACCTTTGTTTTCCTGGTAGGAAATTCTTGCTGTTAGAAAGAACTGCAGGTGTTAAATTATAGCACAATACATTGCAGCTGCAGAATTGCACCTGGAAAAAATTAGGCTAGTAATGAAAATTTCACCTGAAAAGTGCCAAATTGAAAGTCTCAGAGATTGAATGCTTCCATTAAGCCACCACTCAGGAACAAACCAAGTAATAAATATTAAAACTTTCTCTCTTCTTTACTTTGACCATGAGGACTTATTTCAGATATGTTTTGCTCTATATTTGGGGAAAGAAGGGAAGAACACAGAGAGAGCATGTTCATCTCTCATCTCCATTAAATCCCTAGCCAACGTCCGCTGCCAATAGAGGTACCAATTAGTGCTAATTGTAGTAGACACTAATAGTGTAGACACCTGTCACTATCTATTGAGCTGGGACCATCAATAAATTCACAAAGGCCACCAAAAAGGCATCTGGAATAATAATGACCATCATTTTGGTACCAACCCAGTCTGAAATTAAACTGTTGATTCTGAGGTAAAAAGCTGAGCAATGTTTTTTGAAGGTACAATAATCTAATAAAAGTAAAGCATATATATATATATATTATTTTTTATTACAGAAACACACAAAAAATGACACAGGACTGGTTACCATAGCAACAGTGCTTCCTGCACTGCACACACCAACAATCCTCACTATTTTGGAGCATTACAATGGATTCATGCTTTATAAAAAGAAGCTGAGTGGCAAAGCCTAAATATCCCCTCTCCAGACAGTGGCAGGACCTGTGTGGGGAGAGTGATAAACCCCATCTGGTCCTGATGCCATGCCCAGCTGACATACACATCACTCATACCCACATAGGCAACATTCAGGTTCCACTATTTCACGTGTAATAATGTCATAATTTCATATATAATATGTCACAACACAATGAAAGGAAGCCACCTTTCATTTTGACAAAAAGCAAGCAGAGTCTGTCAGCTTCAGCACAACAAGGGCAGTTCAAGGGCCGAACCTGAGCATGTTTCCAGGCCACCTACAGAATATGTGATGTAAGTCATTCTATTAAATGCTCCGTTCCCTCAGAATGGTTGTAGGAAAGACAAAAACCCCTATGATGTGAATCATGTTAAATCAGCCATCCAGACACGGTACATGTGCTGCTTGACTTGGGAATAGGAATCAGCACGTATTGGTCTTGTGGGTGCTTGTATTTCCCGCAGTTATTCTGCAGGTACTCCAGGCACACCCTGCAATCACTACTAGAGTGGTAACAAGCCCGTTAAACACTGGATGTTAGAGATTACATGTAAGCATGATAGAGAAAAATTAAATCCATTAAAAATCCCTACCAGGCCACAATTAGCTATTATTATTTTTTTAATTCATTGTAATATAGACTGTGCATAACAGAAAAGCTAACAAACATAAATGAGAGGGAAGTTAACAAACACATTAATTCCATCTTAACTTAGGTCTCTTGTCTGAAATAAGTGTAAGCAGTAACTCATATAGATGAGGAAGATCTGTTCTGAAAGCTTCTGGATGAGGGAGCCCTACAGAATGCCATTTGTGGAGGGCTTCTCTCTGGCAATGAAGGCACCTGCCTGCAGTAGAGCAGAGTGGATCACTTTTCCTCCATGTGGAACAGCTGGAGAGCCATGGATTCTCAGGCAGTTTCCTTGCATCGAAGGGAAAAGGAGATTGGGAGTTAAGAGGGTTCCTGCAAGCTGTTTCCTGCTTGAAGCTGAGCACAAAACAAATCCACAGGATTATCCACAGATAAACAAAACTTTTTCTCAAAGACAGACATGTTTCATTTTCATTTCACAAAGTACCTTTTCGGATTCATGCATGTTGGGGAATCTACCACGAAGCTTCTCTCTATATTTAGTCTCTTGTAAGGCTGCATTTTGGGGCCAGAAGCATGCATCAGCTCTGGTAGTGCCTGATGGGCCCAGCAATGCTAGTAAGCACAGTCTCTTTTCTTCATCCCTCTCCTTTAGGAAGCACAGGAAAAGTTTGCGCTAATCACTGACTCTCCAGGGAGAACTTGGATCTGGAGTTCCCTTTGCTCACCAGAGGGCTGTGCAGACAAGCATGAAAAATTGCTAGTTCACTCCTTGCCTTTCAATACAACACTTCACATTCCCCAAGCAGGCGTGAAGTGATGTGCTTAACAGTGCAACCTGCCTATATGCCCTGATGGAAAATATTGCTGCAAGCAGCTAAGTTTCTACTCAGGGGCCTAAGTGTACATCCTGAAAAGATCCTGTCCGTGGAAGAAGTTACTTGGCAAAGATCTCCCTCTTTTTTTCAAGAATTAATTAAATGTGGTCACCAAGGAATAGTGAAACAGCTCAGGCAAAGAACTTCAAAACAGAAGCTGTAATCAAACTATGAAAATCACTCAACCCACATTTGCTCCAGCAGGTGGGTAAATGCAATCTGCTCTGAGAGAGAGGCAGCAAAAGAAAAGTTCCACATAAGAAGATGAAGTTGCTTCTCCAGCCCCTGAAGACCATCTTTCCCCATCTCATGTTCCAGGTCAGAGTATTTTGACTGACACAGAAAAAGGTACACTGCAGCCCTTGCCTCCCCCTCACTGCCCTTCAGCAGAGGGTTTGGACAAGTTACAAACCAATCAGACACAGGCAAAGAAACACAGGATGTCCTTCCTCCCCCACTTGTTCAAAGAAGGGCAGTCCAATCTTTGTCACCAGGGGATGAAAGAAATCTCATTTTTGAGAGCTCACTGTGCACTAGCTGTTAGTCCCCTTATTTATTTGACTTCTTAATTCAGTACGTGACTTCAGGCATGTAGTCAGACGTCTGGTGTTCATTTTCAGTCAGTTGACAAAATGCCTGGAAGTTTGAGTCATTTGATCAAATACTCCACTGAAATAATCACTGACTGAATCGCTCTGACAGATCCAAGATGGATTCTCCTTTAGCTGATTTCTTTTATAGACCAGAAAGTTGCCTTGTGCTGTATGTAGCTTAAGCGTCTCTTTGATCAGGCAGTTTGGCAGTGTTTGTTACACTGAAGTTACACTGTGCACTGCTGTCACAGCCTCCTGCTGCCTCCACTCTGCCTGAAAACCATGTATGACTGGCTTCTTCCTCCTTCTTCCTCTGGGGCCACCACCTCCCTTCTCCCTGGTCTCAGCCGATGGCTATCTAGATGGACCTGTATTCATTTGGCATCCTTTGTCTTACTCCAGTACTCCTTTGCCCTCAGAAGAGCCCTGCACCCTGCCTGGGCTTCCCTTGGTCCTCAGTCATTGGAGATGTTTTGTGGGAGTTTCTCTGATGCCACTACTACCCACAGCATTCTCTTAATAGCTAGGCTGTTACCTCTGTTTCCTTACATCTAACTTTCACAACACCCACTTCAAGATGACAGCCACCTGTACCATGTGGACCAAGTTGGGTGCTGTATCATTCCATCATTGACTTCTACTACACTAGATTGAGTTGATTTGTACATGAAATGCAATATGCTTTTTGCTGGAGCTTCCAATTTAGTAGCAGATGTTTAGCAATTAAAAAGTTAATAAAATACAAACAATGACCTTTCTTACAAGAATAGTTTCTCTGTTCTTTGCCTTTACAAATCTCTGTGATCAACTGGAAACCTTAAAATGAAGCTCTTCAACATCTGCACTACAGTTTGATTTCATTCCCAGGAAGTGCTTGTAGATGCATACATTAAAGATTCATTCAGTTTGAGCAAATGTTTCTGAAACATTTGCTATCTGCTTCAATTGAAGAGGACAAAGTAATTCTGGAAAACTATGCTACAAGTTGTACCACTACAATCCTGGCCCCTAACAAATAACCCTGAGTGATCCTGGCCAGACATAAGCAGGGAAGAAACCTCATCTAGTCCATTACACTATCTAGGATGCTGTAATGGATCTGTCTGAGCTGATTTTCCCCATACAGCCTTATGCCGCAGTAGTGGGAGCCAGAGGCTGTTGATAACACACCCCTGTTATGTCTAGCCGTGAGTGCTCACACAACACCAAAGGTATGGGGGGGGGCAAGATCTGGGAGGGGATACAACCCAGACAGCCGACTCGAGCTGACCNTTGGTGTTTCTCATTCAAAAAAAGTACATTTCTTTCATGCAGTTTTGGAACACCACATTTCAGGTTTTCCAGCAGCTTTTGGCTTAGTAACAGATATAAAAAGAGCATGAAAGGCACTTTTTCCAAAATATTTAGCATTTTTTCCAGACATATATTACATTTTTCAGAATCTGCATGTTCTCATTCATTTCATAGCTAGTCCACTGCAATTGATCACCCAAACAGATATTTTTGATAAACTGGAAAATCAACCACAGTTGGCAGCTGGTCATAAGTGGTGTTCCCCAGGGTTCAGTATTGGGGCCAGTTCTGTTTAATATCTTTATCAATGATCTGGATGTGGAGACTGAGTGCACTCTGTAAGTTTGCAGATGGCACCAAGTTGGGTGGGAGTGTTGATCTGCTTGAGGATCAGAAAGCTCTACAGAGGGATCTGGACAGGATGGATTGATGGGCTGAGGCCATATGTGTGAGGTTCAACAAGACCAAGTGCCAGCTCCTGAACTTGGGTTACAACAACCCTATGAAATGCTATAGGTTTGGGCAAGAGTGGCTGAAGAGATGCCTGGTGGAGAAGGACCTGGGGGGTGTTGGTTGAACATGAGCCAATAGTGTGACCAGGTGGCCAAGAAGGCTAACAGCATCCTGGCTTGTATCAGAAATAGTGTGGCCAGTAGGATGAGGTAAATGATCATCCCCCCTGTACTTGGCACTGGTGAGGCTGCCCCTCAAACACTGGGTTCAGGTTTGGACCCCTCACTACAAGAAAGACATTGAGGTGCTGGAGTATTTCAAAGAATGGTAATGAAGTTGGTGAAGAGTCTAGAGAACAAGTTTTGTGACGAGCAGCTGAGGGAACTGAGATTGTTTCGCCTAGAGAAAAGGAGGCTCAGGAGAGACCTTCTCACTCTCTACAACTATCTGAAAGGAGGTTGTAGCAAGGTGCCGNTACAACTATCTGAAAGGAGGTTGTAGCAAGGTGCCGGACAGTCTCTTCTCCCAAGTAATAAGCAAGAGGAAATGGCCTCAAGTTGTGCCAGTGGAGATTTAGGTTAGATGTTAGGAAAAATTTCTTCACCAAAAGGGTTATCAAGCACTGCAGCAGGTTGAGTCACCAGCCCTGGAGGTAATTAAAAGATACTCAGACATGGCTCTTGGGAACATGGTTTAGTGGTGGACCTGGCAGGGCTGGGTTAATGGTTGAACTCAATGGTCTTAAAGGTCTTTTCCAACCTAAACAATTCTATGAGTCTATGATTCTATCTCAGTATTCAACTATCACTCTCCTAGAGTCTGCTCAAGTGCTATATTTATGACCAGACCCACAAGGGTAGCCTATCCAGAGGCCTGTAAGGGATCTCATTAACATCCCTACTAAGCAATATGCTGGGTCACGAACAAGGCAGTCAGTGTGTATATGATGGAAAGCGTGAGGACAGTACCCAGGGGAAGAGGTACTGGAAGGGAGGAAAATGTATTTTAATGTATCCATAGTGGGTTTTATTTAATCTCAAGGTTAGTCAATCTTTCTTTACATACTATTCATTTAAGATAAGATAAACTCTGGTTGGATTGGCTTTCTCGTGGCATTGCATATGTATTTTATATAGATTGAAAACAGTCCCCTCCTGAGAATTTTCCTCAACTGAGAGAATATCCCTATTTTAGTGTGGGCTAAAATAGTGCAGCTGCCTACCTCAGAGAGTATAAGCTTATGGTGACCTTGCCAGGACTGGAACTAATCATTTTTGTATGTCTACTTGTTCAAAATCTTCCACCAAGTCTGCCTTAGCATTCCCTTTGATGGCAGAAGTTTGAAAACACAGCTTTGTTGTGGTTTAAGGTTT
>VYZX01013388.1:8907-20898 GCA_013401335.1 Brachypteracias leptosomus
TACAGACAGCTAATGGCCAATTTGACACACAATAAATGGCAGAATCTTACACTTCAAGTGTGAAGGCAAAAGTTTAAGTCTTATATTTCGGGTCATTTGTTCCACTTTAGGCATGTTAAGGTGTAAGTATGTGCAATCTGACTGTACAGAAGCCAAGAAAAAAATTCCATATCTCTACCCTATCAATTGTCCTATCTTTTTTACTGATCCTTCTTTGTGCCTCAAGAAGGCAATGAGTTTTTCAAGTGCTAGTTTGACAGTAAACATAGTGGAGGACTATTTTTGTCAAATGCAAAACACTCTCTCAAATAATTAGAATTGTCATGCATTTCTACATACAAAATGCACAACAGCTTTTAATATATCCTTCCACATATTTGCAGTTTTTCAGCTAACAGCTTTTCAACTAGCTTAAGATTTTATTTTTTCTAGATTTCATACATAAACAAAATGTACTTTTTAAAATCATATTTATCTTTTAATGGACTATCACATTTACTCCACAAGCTCTTTGTGCAGCCCCTTGTGCAACAAGGGCTTCTGGGTTCTGCTGAAATACCAAGGAAACAATATTATAGAACAAAGAAAACTGCCTTTTCAACTTCACTAAAAACACAACACGAACTTTGTTCCATTACCACTGCTGATTTTTGTGATCAAATGCAATCAGACCACAACTTACCTCCTAATACCAAAGGAAAAAAGTCCGTTTCTACATAAGCATCAGTGATATTATTTAAAGCAAATAAGGAACACTGGGTACACAAAGTATGCAAACACTATAGCCAATTACATCTTGTAAACTGTGGTCTACACAGAATCTAGCTGTTCATGTAATGATGCCACTCCTGATTTTTAGCAGTTGAAGTCACATTATGTAAAGCAAAAAATATTTCCTATTATCAGTTCTTGTAAAGCAAGCACAATAGTGGCTAGCAATTAAATCACTGGCAGAAGCAGCAGTCTTTGGATTCTGACACAGATCAGCTCACTCTCCCTCAGTCATCAGTACTCTATTAAGCTATTCACAGAATAAAAACTATCAGATTAAACTACGTTTAGCTTGCCGTGCCACATGAATATGCTCACGCTAATCACAACGCAGAGCCATCTTGTGAGAAACGAGTCTTTATTTCTACATTGAAGCAATTTATAATTAAATGCATCCTCAACATCGATAATTTATGTCGTTATCCAAAATTATTTTTTCTCATTACCATCATCACATCCGAGAGTGCTAACAATACATTACACTGCCTCCATAAACAGTACAACTGAATAATTATGACAGTGTAAACAATGGAGCTAGTGGGCTGTATGAGAAAACATAATATAGAACCATATGCATATTGCAGAGTAACAACGCAATTTCTACATACCCTATATATATTTGAATTCTAACTTCCAGCCAGCTCTGATTTCCCATGCTTTCTTATTCCTAGCTGTGTTACAGTGTGAATCATTTACTTGGAATTCATCCATTCAGTGCATTTCTAGCAATTCTGTCTTTCAATAAAAGCTGATTCAATTAGAATAGACTTACAAGGCCCATATGGTTTTATCAGTCACAGTATAAATGTGCAGAAAACCACCCCTTGAGGCAGTGTCCCTATTTAATCATTCCCTCAAAGGGAATGCCCTATTTTCCAGATGACATTTAACAGATGAGGCCAGCAAGTCTCCCAAAGACAACTGGTAACACTGCGCAACAGTCTGCCCTAAGAAGAAACACCAGTATCAGGACCTTTAGAAAGCCCAAATTCATCTTCACAGACAGTTTTTAAAGCAGCCATCAAATGTTACTTTTCCAACAACCAGTTTTAAGTCCTCGACCTCTTGCACACTGTTGCTGGAAATTCTTCCCCATATGCCGCAAACCGTGTTTCACTGATGCTCAGCGTGACAGCTATATTGAAAATACCCTGTTTGAGAAACATATGGATTATCAACCAGTTCATGTTTCCTAGATGACAACATGCTACATGCGAGCAGGGGTCAGGAAGCTCAATTTCCTTAACATCCCCTGAGGAGGTAGTATTTGGGAGTCTGCAGAGAATGCAGTGGGTTAAAGTCTTTTAGACCCCTAGATCCTTGGGATTCATGGGGAAGTGACCTCTCCCAGTTTCCAATCCCACAAAGGATTGGATCCTCCAGGCTGCTCCTCTGTCCCCTTCCTGTGGAAACTGTGATGCTTCTTGCACCTACGCAAAAAAACATATGCAAAACATGAGGTTCATACTGATGCAGCAGCACAGGAATTGTTGCACAGAATGGGTGAATTTGGCACAGCTAGGTTTGTGACCTAACAGGACGGAACTTACTTCTGACCTATCTTATTTGTTCTGCACTGGGGCTACAATCTTCCCAGATGGTTGCAGCATTCTAGAAGCTTCTTCCATTCAGAGCCCTAGAAAGATATCCACCTTAAGGTGGGGAAAAGACTACACACTTTCCTTAAAAAAAAAAATCATATCTCCATAATGCTCTTCAGAAAATATGCACATTAATAGAAAATGATTCCAAATAATCATCAACCCTCATCTTTTCTTTGTCCCTTCTTATTTGATTACAGAACTTCTAGCTCATGACCCTAATAACAGAATTCCGTATCTGTGAGAAACAACCTTCCTTTCACTGAATGTGTCAAACCAATTTTTTTCAGCTTTTAGAGTTAGGAACTCTATTTTTAAAGTAAATTTTAAAACCCCTACTCATTCACACGTTTTTTTCTTCCAAGCACTGTCATTTGAACTGTTCAGTTCAGATAAAATTATATTCAAGCATTACGGAAACATAAAGGTAAGCCCCAAACTTCCAGCGAGTTAGAAAGGGAAAATTTTCAATTGTTCATTTCCTCCCCACCCCCAACTCCTAAGAAAACAAGAAAAAACTTGTAGCAGATATCAAGGTCATATCTTGTAGTCTTCGATCTGACTACTGACGGAAAGTTTGCCAGCCAAAAGCCTACCAACAACATTCTGCAGCTGAATACTCCAAGTTCAAGCCTGCTCTACATCAACGTACCACATACCAGTGGAATTTACTTCAGAGAGAACTGACAATCCTCAGGATCTCTCTGTCCTACTTAAACCAGAATAAGCTACTGCATTAAGGCATAAAAAATGAACACTTAATATTTTGTTCCACTAGCCTACTTTGAAAGCATTTTATAGCTGACTGTATCAGCCAACAAGACAGAACATCATTTGATACTCTGAGAAAATTTTCTGCAAAGCATACTGTCCTAACCTGACTTTCAAGATGAAAAGTACAGACAATTCTATCGAGTTTTAAACAGGAACAGGCATAGTGGCCTGCCACAACAGTAAAAGGAAAATTGTTATTAAAAGTCATGGGGCAGAAAAAACAACTTCTCATCACTCTACAGGTAATAAAAGAGCTGTCTTCCTACCAGCTAGGCTTCTCTTTTAACATACTTGATCTTATTGTAGGTGTTTGTTTAAATCCCAGTAGCTTTTAGACGAGGACAGCTAACAATTTTCCCCAGAAAAGATGCAGTGAGAAGGAATACCACTCGTGACACTAAAAACAAAGATGACATTTCCAATTAAAAAAAAAAAAATTAAGCACATCAAAACATGAGCTATTTATGCCCCAAAGGAAAGTACTTCATCATGGAAATAAAAAGAAGTATATCCATTATCAAGCATGGAAAGAAAGCAAATACCAGATGGCATAAAGGCCTCTTTGCTTCAGTCTCCACACCAAAGTTTAATTCCCTATAACCAAAGGCATACAAGTGAAAAGAAAAAACAGACCATGCTACTGAATATTATATATGTCAGCCAACAGCATCTCAAGAAATTCACCTTCAGAAACAAATTGTTTAGAGAACTACAGGAAGATGGAAAAAGTCACTGAGTACTGCAGAAGAGAAAAAAAGTAAAAGATAAATCACAAGACGGATAAATAAAAATGCAGGAAGTAACAGATGACTCAGCCTAACTCAAATTTCAGAAAGATACTAGAATGAACAATTTAACAATTGGGAGGATTAAAGGATAAAGCCAATTGGGTTCTCTCTTTAATGGTCTAATTGTCCTACTGACTAGAAGAAAAGCAATAAATGTCCCAAGTCTTGACTTGAGATACAATCAAAAATACATTCTCCCACTCAAGCTGGAATATGACTGGGACAAAGTTGTGCAGAAAAGTCCAAAATTAGGGTTGGTTTGTTCATTTTTAATAGCTCTCAACCACTAGCTGTAGATGTAGGACAGCATTTATAGTGAGGTTCTACAGGTATTCTATTTAATATTCTTAATCATGCTTTGGTCAGAGAATAAGGAATAGTACGAGCAAACAGCACCAAGTTGAAAGGTAGTGAGAACTATCTGCCAAGAGCATCCTGAGTTAAAACAACTCAAAAGTCAAATGATGAAATCCAAGAAAGACAACATAAAGCACCACAGGCCCCACAACTGCATAAAAAAAGCCCTACTTAAGTAAAAATGGGACACAAAAGGACACCAGACTGTACTGGATCAAGTAGATCATGAGGCACAAATAAGCCGACATCATGATGCTATAGCACAAAAGGAAAACCTTCATTCAGTACCAACACCAGATTCGTAATTTAGAGCAGTCTCACTAAACCTTACACTAGAAATTACTCAGCTGAAGGTATGTCCTCATTCTGGGTTACTACTGTAAGAAATGGGTGTGTCAACTGAAGAGTCAAGAATAAAAAATTATGATATAAACTGAAGAAAACTGTCACCTGTAAGAAAGGACTGCTGAAAATCTGTTTCTGTAAGACTTAAAGTGGGTGAACATGGAAACCATAATCCAATTACCAAAAACCTACAAATATAGTGGGTACTCACCGGGGATAAGGGGAATGTAAATCAACTTCTCTTACTGAACAGAAAAGTTAGATATCTGGAAAAACATCAAAGGTACAAAGCACTATAAACAAGCTGTCTAAAGGGGTTACAGTCTCCTTCACTGGAGAAAAGGAGAAAGATTATATTAGAAGTTGTCCGAGTTTACTGATCCTCTTTCAATATAGGAGAGGGTCTAACTCTCTGGAAGACCTTATCCATCCTGAGTTCCTAGGGCAACACAGGTAAGCCAAATGAAACATGCTAGCCTCCTTAGAACCATCTCTATAATAAAACCAAATGTATTCAAAGCTTTTACTACTTTAGGAATTGTGGAAACCAAATGCTTAGCTATGGTGCTTCGCTTTAGTACACTTCAGCTGAACAAGCCATTCTTAACCAGCAGAACCCATCTTTGATTCTACAGCACCCATTAACAAAACTGGCTTTCTAGAAAGTATATCTCCTAAATACGTGATCAGATCCAAGGGCCACAATTTTACTTCCTGTTCAGCAGTTCTGACATCATTAGTTATCATAGGAGGGGAAAAGAGAAAGTTTATAGAAAGCAATAGGTTTCTTTTTGCTCCATGTTTGCTTCTTTAATTACATAAGGTATACACACATAAGGCCAAGTCACAGTGACAGCTACCTAAATTTCTGGCCAAAGATGAATGCTACTATAAATACTATTGTCAACATGATGCAAAAAAGAAACAACTAAATAGGTTTAAATCAACTATCAAAGTTGGTTCAAATTACCAGCTCTTAACTCAATATCAAATACTGTTCCCTTTGTTCTGGGGAAGATTGCATTCAAAAAAAAGGGAAGGGGTGGGGTGAGAGGGGAAAGCCCAAGCTATAACAGACATCAGGAAAGTGTTACAGGGGAAAAAATCCCAACCTGTAATCCCCAAACATCAAACCAAAGACAACAAGCTCATGGTTTTAAAAAAAAAAAAAAAACACCACATTTTTTTCATGAGCTGTTTAGACTAATGGAATAAAAAATGTCAGGTTCAAACCGACAAAGATTTAACAACAGAATTAACCTAAAAAAAACCCAAAACCAAACAAAACCCCAAACCAACTACTTATGTGTTCTTTCTAAAATAGAAGCTTTATCTTCTTTTGATTGGCTGCCCATTGTATTCTCTCTCTTAGTGCCCATATAAGCTACACTTATCAACATCATTTAACAGAGCCCCTTCGATCAACAGAAATTACTTCATTGTTTTTATATGGAGAAACAAAACCTCATTCAAGTTGGTGTACAAAATTATTAACATTTCTGTATTTTTCAGGAAAAAATAATTCCCAAATAAATTCCTATTACAAAGGTTACTTTTTAAAAATAAGACTGGAAGTTCAGAATTACTAGATTACCTGATGGCTATCTACAGAGCAGAGGAGAACTATTTATTCATACTCCTCCTCAAAATTTAATATTTACGCTAAAACATAAAACTTGTACTACAGAGCTTGATAAAATATGGATTATGTATGACTTTTCCACTCACTTCATTCCTGCAAATATTTCCTTCTCCAAACTACCACAAGTAATGAACAGCTCTTCAGTCTGTTAAGCTCGATTCAAGCATGTATTTCTACAAGCAGCATGACAGGCAGTTCTTCCTCTTTTTCTCCTTTGCAACCTTCCCCTGACACACGTGTGCGCATGTGCACACGCACAGAGGCTGCAGACTGGAAGGCAGAAGAGAGAATCCTTAACAAGCTGTTGTAAAACAGACATGTTAAACCAGATACAGAGGACAAGCACCAACTCTCTGTCCTGAGCAGTACCACATTTCAACAGAAACACAAATAGCAGATTTGGTTAAATGTAACTGATTCGTGCTTATAAACATCCAGATGGTACATGACTAAACAAATTGCACATGTTTTCTGAAGAAAAGTGACCCTGATATCCAAGTTAAAAAATTAAACATTTATGCTTCTCAAAGCATAAAACAAACTCATGATGGCTTCAAGTAGAGACCTGTATCTCATATTTAGGAGATTGTCAGACGTGCTTATAAATACATGCACATATTGAATAGCCACATTCTAAGGCACAATCAAGGAGCACTGACCAAGTATTAAGCAAATGTATAAAGATGGCATCTCAGCTCCTTATACCTGACTCTTCTGTCTGGTATGACTGAAAGCTGGCTTTTCATATCTTAGGCTGGGAGATAAGGAACAATTCAGTAATGGAGATCAATAGGACATGGAAGCCATGCCCCCATTCAGCTGGTTATATATGGCTCTACTTTGGCAGTACAGGATGTTAAGAGGTATAGATCCCAAATCCACAGAAATTCATCCTGATCAGAGATGACTTTCTCATTCTGGCTACAAATTCCAGGGGTTATTTTATGTAAATGATGCTGCATATAGCAGCTCACCCAAGACGTGTATCAGAGTAATAAAAAAAACATAAACCAAACCACTTCACAGAAGTGACTTGTACCTGTTTTATCTTATTCTTCCTCCTCCGTTTCCCCTGCCAAAAGAATTCTTTAGCCTTGAACAGTGCGCACTAAGTCTCATAGATTCATAGCCAAGATCAAGTTTTTACTGAATTCAAAGCAAGCAATAAAATCAGGTCCAAAAAATAAAATAAAACCATAACTAGTTACATCTTTGTACAAATCATTTCCTATTACTAGCTAAGAGAATACTATTAGTGAAAATGCCTTTGGAATTCTGCCCTTTTTCTTAATTTAAAAATCACAGTATGTTATTGACCTGGGAAATGGGAAATTGATCCCATATCCCTGTCCACCTTTTTTGCTTCATTTACACAGCAAAGCATCATGCCAAGCATTTCCAAGTTTAAAAGTCGGATTTGCAGTTCTTCCTTGTAGTGGGTCTATCTGAGCTGATTTTCCCCACACAGCCCTCATGCTGCAGTACTGGAAGCCAGAAGGTGTTGATAACACACATCCTTGTTATGACTATCAGTGCCCACACAGCACCAAAGGTACTGGGNCAAGGTAAACCCACCACACTCCTGTAGCTCCCACTATGCTCCTCCGGATGCCCATCCTTCACACTGAATGCAGAAGTAGTTTGTCATAGCATTGAAAAAACAACGGGGAATCCTGTGACCAAAGACCAGACCACCATAGGCATGCATAAAAACCACATTAAGAAATGCAAAGTGACAGGTAATTTTAAAACTGGATGCTGTCACTAACTGAATAACAAGAGGGTTAATATGATCTGAGGAAGACAGAGCAGAGGTGATAGTAATGCAGCCTCCTAGAAGAAGGGAGAATAGAAATGTATATCCCTTTAGAGAGAACGTCAATCCTCTTGCATACTTCTTTCCAGCAACATTAGAACTCTTCAGCTTTACAAAACATCTAAATTACAACAACTAACTGTGTTAGCTGGCAAGAAAAACAAAAACAAAAAACAAACGCCTACTGAACGACAAACTGGGAGCAAATACTTGCTGGGGTAAGGTCCGTCCAAGGATCCAGCCCAATTCTTGAAGATCTGTGCTTTTGCAGTGTTTTAGCAATTACTTTACTGCACAACACAAGTAACAGAGCAGGAATGATGATTTTCAAGTGTTTATGTCTCAGCAAAACTTAAACGATTTCATGGGGCAAGGAAATCAAACCACTTATTTAGCCTAAGGACTCTTCCTCTTGCCAAACTTCAACGGCTTTTTCAAACAATAGAGCTTCTCAAAGAGATTATACAATTTCTTTATAATGGAAACTATTAGGCAACCTAAATATAGAGTTCGTTACCGGTTCCCTCTACAACACAGTATGTTAGGGTTCTATTCAGCATTCCTTACTCATGCTTCTAATGAACTTCAGCAGGAGATTTACCCAAGTAAGGAATGATTATTACAGCCCTAGGTTCCTTACAGTTATACAACATCTTTCATCTAGAAGGATTTCAAAGTGTTTTAAAGGTCACATACAGAAAATTACTATGTTCAGTACAATCTCCTATGAAGATGAACATAGTAATTTCTCAGTACCCAGGCAACAATACAGAACAATTTAGGTTAGAAAGTAAATAAGAAAGCCATGTCTACAGGGAGACTTTAGATCCTCTGTGACTTGACCAAATTAAGGTCTGGCAATGGTTCTACAATAAAAAAGGTACAGGGGTTTCCAAGCACCAGACAGAATCTCAGCTTTAATATCTGACTCATGGCACATCTAACTGGTATCACACTGGGGCACTCCTCCAGTACTAACCCAAGGGTAAGAGTGCTGCCTGGGGAATCAGCTTCACCACTTTCTGCAGCGTCCAGGATTTCTATTGGACATCTCCCACCCAAGCACAGCCCAGTTTAACTATGTGACACTGCCATGGACAAAGTTAATTTAACTCCATGATACAACTTGCTTTGAAAGTCTACAAGTATATTAAAGTATAATCAAGAAGTCATAAGAATTATTTCCACTAATCTTAACAGCTCCACCCGCTGTTAAAGATCATAATCCATGTCTAGCCTCTGGCATAGAAGATAATTCTTTTAGATAAAAGAAATTATTAAACAGTGTAAAACACCCACAAACCCTACTCCACATCTGAAAATATTTCTGTAAAATTAACTGTACATGATTAGTGTAAAAAAAAAACCCCCAAAACCAAACACTATCTTAACCAACTCTGCATCTAATTTCTAGTGGCCTTCCAAATCACTAAACTAGACTATGATTGCCTGTTTTTCCATCTGCAAATCTGGCCACATTTAGTGAATTTTAACACACAGAAGCAGCCATTAAATTGTCCACCACAAACAAACAATATTTCTCTGAACTAAAAACGCAGTACTTCATAATGTCTTGTAGACAAAGCGCTCATCAGCAAAAAAAAACACAGTAAAAATTTTGTAGTAAGAACCATCACATAACAAGAACTGTGCTGAGGCATCAACTTGACCTAACATTAAGCTTCAAAATGGAAGACTAAAGAAAATAAATAAATAATGCATTCACAGTGTCATCAAAACACCACAGTATTGTTATTCTGACCAACTTTGACGAAAACCATTTTGTTTTATAGGCAGCACCAGCACATGTTTTAACAAAGCCCCAATTTGGTCTCTTGGACTCCAGATCCTTTTAAAAAAAGAAAAACAAACCCCATCCAAATGGCCTTTTGTGTGTCTTTGGCACCCTAATGATTTTCTCCACAAACACAAAAGTCTACTTACTAGCTAGTCTAATTGCAGAATTGGGGCCTAAAACTGCAACCTGTACTCATCTCATGCCACGTGTAAATCCTGGACTTTGCAAACATGTGAAAGCACAACACACTTAAAAGTAATGGGAAAAAGAAACCCATAAACCTACTCAGCTATACATTGCTTCAGAGTTTAAGTAGAGAAACAAAAATCAATGTATCAACTGAAGCTCTGCACACCTGATCACTGTGGGGGAGAAAGTGGAAACAACAAGAGCAAAAAAAAAATCCAACAGACATTTTGTTGCTAAAATATCTGTAAAAAAATAATGAAATACTCAAGTGGGGGGAAAAAAAGGCAGTGATTATATTGATTTCCAGGACTGTTTATTTTTTTCACACTTCTTTAAGTTTTACTGCTTTTATCCAACTGAGTTCCAATTCTTTTTCCAAGTTTTGTGCAGCAAAGCACAATTTCAAGCTGGTTTTGCCTGTCAAAGTGACTGGAGGTTAAAAAGGCTCTATCCATGCTGTTTTAAAGATTTTTGCATTCATTATTTCAGCAGTATTATTTTGCTGAGTATTACCGATCTATACACGTCTATGTCTGATATAAACACAATGCCATTGTTATAACTAGAAACCACATTGACAGATGCAATTCCTCTCAGCATGCTTCCCTCACCAATTTTCTCAGTTAAAAAATAAAAAAATCAACTAACATTCAAAACTGAAGTTACGAGAAGTTCTTTCAACATTCATTCTGGTTTTCAGAAGTATAGGAAGTCAACTCTAGAAATAAAGATGAATCTTTTTCGTCAGGTAATTGGACCCAACCTTGCACTTACAATTTTAAACATGTAACATTTGCTGCAAGTCATATCCAGCACTGCTTTGACCGACATCTAGAATGTAATTGCTGCTTTTGATAGGATTGCAACTTCTATTGCCACTTCGACTCTCTTGCTGATGGGATTAACCCATAGGTACATAACCGTAACAAAGGATTCTTTAGCAATATTCTCTCCAATTCATATGCAACGGCCACAAGTGCACTCCTGATGTTTTTATTCAAAGCCTCCATCCCCCCCCCCCCNAAAACCCCCCCCCCCCCCCCCCGGACAGACATTTAGGCCACAATACTGGAAAACACCTTCAGGCGGAGGAACCAGGTAATCCACCACAAGCTTTTTGAGGGGTGCACAGAGGAAAAGTCCTCCTGGGAAGTCTGGGATACACAGGGTGGCACTTCCATAGGGCGCAATTCAGCTAGCCAGCAATCCCTCCCTCAACAGCGAAGGGTTATAACCCACCCCTACAGCCCCTGGAAACCTGCACGGCGATGCTCTGTGATGAAAAGCGAATTAATAACTATAATAATACATTTTTTAAAGGGGGGTATCTGAGGCGAAGTTAAACTGATGAAAAAAAAATTACTTTGAAAGAAATAAACCCCAAACGTTGAAGGGTGAGTGTGTTTTAGCAGGCACGCCCCAGGGGATGGCTCTTCCCCCAGCGAGGGGCACGGCCTCTCCGGGGTTAGGCTGCGCAGGCAATCCTGCCCTTTCTGCCATTTCCACACACGCCGCCGCACCGCTCTCCGGCTCGGGTCACGATTACCAGCGCCCCCCCCGGGCCGGGGCTCCCTGGTACCCGTGACCCGATTCCTGTCACAGCCGTCCTCCCTCACACCCCGGCGCGTCGGGAGGCAGCCCAATGTCTGCCCCCCCGCAACCCTCACACACGCCCCCGCTTCCCCCTCCGCCGCCGCCGGCGACCCACCGTGTGGAGGTGCCCTTCCTCACGTCGCACATCATGCACTTGAAGGCCTCGGCGCTGTTGCGGAAGGTGCAGACGCTGCAGTCCCAGTAGCCCTCGTCCGAGGAGGGTTTCGGCTGCCGCTTCGGCCTGCGGAGACACACGCACGCCAGGGGCAACACCGGGCGCGACGCCCTCACGCCGCCGCCGCCTCCCCCCCGGGGGC
>VYZX01013388.1:20937-43117 GCA_013401335.1 Brachypteracias leptosomus
GCGCACCCGGAGCCCGCCGCCGCGGAAAGGGGCCGGGAAAAGGGAGGAACAGGCGCCGCCGCTGCCCCTACCTGGTCGGGCTCTTCTTGTCTCCCATGCCGGCTCCAGACGCGTCCCCGGCCCGGCCCTTTGTGTGTTTGTCAATAAGAAGGAGCGCGGGGGGTCTCTGGGCTCTAACGGGGACCCGGGGAGGAGGAGCCGCCGCCGCANTCAGCCGGCGCGGCCTGGGCGGTGGGGGCCGGGGTGCCCGCGGGCCGGCGAGGGGCGAGCCGCGGAACCGGCGGCGGGGCTGGCCCCGGCAGGAAGGCGGGAGGCGGTGCGAGGCAAAACGGGGTGACCGGGAGTACGGGTGATTTAAACTGTTATGCCCTGGAAATCTGCTTTTCAGTCTCACTGGGTATTGCTTCCCATAGCGTCTAGATTGCTTTGCTCTCTTTCCCAGAGAAATTGCTCCGGACCACGCTTTAGAGTAGGAAAGAAACAAGAAAAAAAAACCCAAACACGAGGTTCTGTTTAGAAACCTTGGTCTAAAGCAGCCCGTTAGCCTGGGGCGGATGGAGAGCACGATGGGTACTGATCCAAAAGCAGGAGAATGGTGTTACCTAGCACCCGTGTGCAGTGCGCTGCTTTTGCGCTTGAAAGCCTACAAGTACAACGTAGATCACACGCCGTATACCAACATTAAACAAAACACTGGTGCTTATTACCTGTATTAGTGCACGGGAGCCACAGTCACAGGCCAGGATGCCATTTTGCAAGATGTACAAACAGACAAAGAGCACGTGTCCTAAGTACGTAACAAAAGACGGCAGTTAAACACAGGTAGATGGCAGAGTGCAAGCAGACAATGATATGATACTGGTCATCATCGTAGTGGTCAAAGCTATTTTTTCTGCATTGGCTTTGTCAAGAAATGGTGGGATTTTGAAAGCAAAATATGCCCGAGGGGAGGTGTACTCAAGTGCGTGAAAAAGCATAACTCAAGATGTAGATGTCTGAAAATTTAGCAAGTGAACAATGGAGAAACTTTATGATTCTGGAAGCAAAGTTGTCAAAAAGAATTTCAGCTAGAAATGCTGGAGTATGATGAGAAAAAGGAAAATGTAGGTAAAATGCTTGATGTCATCTTAGGGAAGCAAGGAAAAGCCCATTAGTTTGGATATTTATGTAAAAATACTAATACTTTTACAAGTTTCACAGTTCTCTGTGTAGTATTTCCTACTTGTGGTTGGCCATTTATCCTAATTTTCTTCCCCATTCATATCCTGCTTCCTGTATTGTCATTTTCCCCACCTTCTGGGTTTTTTCTGTATTTGCCTTGTCTTTTCCTTTCTTTATTGCAATTTCTTTATTTTTTTCTTTTTATGCTTCTTGTAGAGTCTCCTGTAAATTACAAATAAAATGTATGCATTGCACATCTGAGGCCGGGCCGGGCCAGGCACAGACAGCTAGCCTGGGTTCATTTGTATTTAGTTAGACATCTACATGAAGTAGGTGCCCAGACTCAACCGCCAGCGAGGAGACAAAAGCTCCTGCTGAAGGTGATTGATCTGATGTTAAGACAGGCATATTATTTTCTCACCTATGGGGACCATTTTTCTCCATTACCTGTGCAGAGAGCTTTGCACCAGTAGTCCAGAACTGGACATCTATGCTTTAGAATTACAGATTATATGAGATCACTCACCTCTCTTTGAACCTCACACTACGTTGAAATCTCTAGATGGGAAGCAGTGGAGAAACCTGTCTCCTTGTGCCCTCTTCCACTGTGCGCTCTCTCTACTATATAAATAAACATATTATTTCTTCACTTTCAGAAAGCAATTATTTTGAAAAAACCTCTTTCTCTTGTCCTTTCTGTCGCAGCCTACTTTATCCATACTGATTGTCAGGAAAAAAACAAGAGCTTCCACTGATAGTTACAAAATGCTGGGATATGTTGTAATCCCATAGGAACCATTCTTGGAGAGAACCATTCCTAATCAGCAGGGGGAAATCGCAATTGCCAGCCACAAATGTTATCCCTAACAGCCGAGAATTCTTTCTGGTTGTCGCTTTCCAGACCTTCTGCTGCATGGCCATCACCCAAACCACTGCGCTTAAAGATAGCGATGTTTTCCCAGCACTTTGGGCCTGTTTCCCACTGAACTGCCAACTAATCCTTATATTGGGAGCTGAAAGATGAGTCGAGTGGTGCATTCAAAAGTTCAGGTGGATGGGTCATCGTGCCCTCCACATAGTGCCACCTATGGTGCCCATGGGTCTGTGCAAGGATGGGTCTCAAGTAACACTGAAGAGGGAAGAAAGGCTGTTTTCTTCACACCTTGTTTTGTCCTCAAATAGGAACACAAGAGAACACCAGCGAAAGCACCAAGCCACCCCATGTCACCTCTGCAACTGAAACGGTGGTGGAAAGCAGTGCAGGAGAGAACATGGAAGAGATATGTAATAGTCAAATGCTTGATCAAGTGATTTAGGAGGACTTTACTACAGACTGACAAAATTGGGAATTCCATAGCCAGACATTTTGTGATCCAGTGATACCCATGTTGGGATACCCAGAAGACTCATCTGTCTTCTGCTAAATATTTATGTCATACATTACCTGGATAGTTAGAATGACAAAATTGGTGGTGTCAGTATTAGTAGTCTTTAAAAAAATGTTTCAGGGAAAGAAAGGGGATGAATGAACCTTCATTTTTAATTCTCTGAGTTTTAAGTTTGATTTCATCTAGAAGTACAGTTTTTCCAGAATAGTTATTTGCACCCTATTTTAATTCAACTGAGCTAAAGTAAACACATCTTCAAGAGAGAAGGGATGGGCAATATATTTGTCTCTTTATTCATCAGGCATTCACTCTCTAGCTGGTGTTTGGTCTCTTGCTATCTCAAAATTGACTTTTTTATAGCATTGAACTAGGGAAATGTTCACAGTATGACTATGATACTGAATATGATACTATGTTGATAGCTTTGTGGAAGTTAAAGATCTAATATTTTCAATATCTTATGGTATAAATGTTCTGGCATGCTTGACTTCTCGGTTAACAGTTTATTCATATGAAAGAGGATGTGAAAGGGGATGTCAGCAATTTCTAAGTATCTTCTTGGGTGAAAATTCTTGCTGCAGAGAAAATGACAGTTGTTCCTGAAAAAAAAGTGTTCACTTATGAGGTTATTTAAGACTAGGCTGTTGCTGTGTAAATCCATATGAGGACTTGCCATTTAGTCAATACTTGAACCATTGTTGCACACATCAGACCTATGCCAGTTGCTGCATTACCAGCATCTTAAGCAATTAAGTAATCACTTTGTCACTGCTTGAGTTTAAAAAAACCCTCTTCATAAATACAATTATCATTATATTATAGATAAACCACCTTTTAAACCCTATTTATAAAAAGGAAAACTACAGAAGTATAAAATTGCACTGGAACAAATGCCATGTCACTCCAGCACTGTTTGGCTTGGGTTGCACTGATATAATGAAATCAACACAATTAAATCAATTCATGGGAATTTGTCTGGTGAGGTTTTTTTAACATGCTTCATATAATGAGACCTGAATCCTGTCTGGGCTTCTATATGCTACTGCACTAAAAAAAAAAAAAAGGAAAAAGAAAAAAAAGTATTTCAGAGCTTTTCAAAAGTGAAAGATAATTGCAGACCCTATTGTAAAGACAGTAAAATTGGTGACAGTGAAATGACCCATCTGTGTGGGTTTAGTCCAAGCTATCAAATAAGTATAAATGGCACCGGGCAGTCCACCCTTCTCTTAGTGTGTGGAGGCAAGAGAGGGAAATTCTGGTTTAGAAAGGGCTGGAGGAGAGAGGGACTGCATCTAGAGTACATCATAACATCAGAGAGCCTAAAATCTGTTTTAAAGTAGTTTGCAATTCCTTGTGCATACAAGGCTGACTTAAACAGATTATATAATTTTTAGGGAACTAGCGCATTCATGAGACTTGGTTCACCACCATAGCCTTCAGGTTTCACACCATTAGAATGGCCCCGAGATCATAGAATCATAGAATGGTTTGAGTTGGATGGAATCTTAAAGGCATCTAGTCCAACCCACCTGCCATGGGCAGGGACAGCTTCCACTATACCAGATTGCTCAAAACCCCATCCAACTTGGCCTTGAACACTTCAAGGAATGGAGCATCCACAACTTCACTGGGCAACCTGTTTCGGTGTCTCACCATCCTCACAGTAAAATAATTTCTTCCATGTGTCTAATCTAAATCTACCCTCTTTCAGTTTGAAACCATTACCCCTTGTCCTGTCAGTACACTTCTCGAAAGTGGGGGCCATCTTTCCTGTAGGCCCCCACGGAGTACTGGAAGGCTGCTATAAGATCTCCCTGGAGTCCTCTCTAGGCTAAACAACCTCAGTTCTCTCAGCCTGTCCTCAGAGGGGAGGTGCTCCAGCCCCCGGTCATCTCCATGGCCCTCTTCCTCACCCGAGCAGATTCATGTCTTTCCTTCTTATGCTGGGGACCCCAGAGCTGAACACAGTACTCCAGGTGTGGTCTCATGAGAGTAGAGGGGGGAGAATCACCTTCCTTGACCTGCTAGCCATCCTTCTCTTGATGCGGCCCAGGATGTGATTGGCTTTCTGGGCTGCAAGTGCACATTGGTGGCTCATATTCAGTTTTTCATCCACCAACACCCCCAAGTCTTTCTCCTCAGGGCTGGTCTCAATTCCTCCATCATCCAGCCTATATTTGTGCTTGGGATTGCCCCGACCAAGGTGCAGGACTTTGCACTTAGCCTTGTGGAACATCATGATGTTCACATAGGCCCACCTCTCAAGCCTGTCAAGGTCCCTCTGGATGGCATTTCTTCCCTCCAGTGTGTTGACTGCACCACACAGCTTGGTGTTGTCCACAAACTTGCTGAGGGTTCCCTCAATTCTTCTGTCCATGTCACCAACAAAGATGTTAAATAGCACCTGTCCCCATACTGACCCCTGAGGAATGCCACTTGTCACTGGTCTCCACTTGGACATCAAGCTGTTAACCACAACTCTTTTAGTGTGACCATCCAGCTAATTCCTTATGCAGTGAGTGGTCCATCTGTCAAATCCATGTCTCTCCAATTTGGAGACAAGGATGTTGTGTGGGACAGTGTCAAATACTTTACACAAATCCAAATAGATGATATCAGTTGCTCTTCCCTTAGTCACCAATGCTGCCATCCTGTCACCAAATTTGTCAGGCGTGATTTGCCTTTATTGAAGACATGTTTGCCATCACAAATCACCTCCTTATTTTCCAAATCAGTAGTTATATACTGTCATGAACCTGGAGTTGTGGTTCAGTGGTTCACAGTGGCCAGTAAGTCCAGGAGTCTTTCTAGGGCCATAAATTGACTGTATGATACGTTTGTGAGAATTTGGCTCCAAATACATGAGACATGTACACAGAGCACTTGGAGGTTATAGTGCAGCAGCAGTATGTAGTTGTCTGTGTAGGTGATAAATAAAAAATTCGACCACTATGGTCATTTTTTATATTTGTCCTCTATGGACTGTAATGAAATTATCAAACCAATTAATTTCAGATCCTTGGTAATTACCAAATAATTGTTTCAGTTACTGCCTACTCCCCTGGTTTGGGCCCAGCCTTTATCTTTGCAGATTTTGTAGTGAAGCTTTTCAGCTCTGTGGGCTCTGAAGTCCTCTACTTCATCACAGAAAACTCCCACAGTAGAAGTTTTCCTATTTTTTCCATTCAGCCTCTCTTGGAGGTAATCCGAGATGTGAAGGATCACTGCTAGGAATAAAAGAACATTCTCAACCCTCATTAAGTATTTCTGGTCCTTTTGTTGACATTCCCAGGCATGGTGGCGCACATGGGAGTCTTTTAGACTGAAGCTGATAATTCATTTCAGATAAGTTGGTAAAGATTGTTAATAAATAATACCAATACTTAATGCTTCTGTCATACCTCTCACAGGATACGTGTGCTAAAAACTGCCTGTGAATGTTAGATTGAAGGCATGGCAGGTGATGGTTTTGGACACTGGAAAGATGTTCACACAATGTATGTCTGGACTTGAGAAGCCAGTGGAAGTTTCCCTCCTAACACATGGTGAAAGATTGGCTTCTCCAGGGCAAATGGCTTCAAGTGATAATTATAGGGTCTTGCTTTGAACCATCTATAGAGAGACAAGGCTCACTAGCCTCTGTGAATTTGGATCTCTGGGGTTAAAGAAATTAGAGTGAAGCTGCCCATTATTAGCTATTTAAATCTGGGGCTAAATCTTTCCCTGGCTGCTCTCATTGGGGTGAGTTGAGGTTTGCTCCCTGACTTCATCATCTGCCTTTATCCCGCCTACTTTGCTCCCTCTTTTGCTCTCTGCTATTTGTCATCTTTCTGGTTTGGGGTTTTTTTCCCTTTTTCCTTTTCCTTGTTATATGTTCCTTCATTCTCCTTCCTGTTTTCTTTTCATTCTTGGCTTTGCATCTGAGATGTGTCTTTCTAGCTGGTCTTCTGTACTGCTCATTCTGCCTGCTCCATCCTCCAAGTGCCCTTTCTGCCATGTCTCACTTTTCTCTTGCTTTTCACCTTCACTGATGCTCTCTCTTTTAGGATTTGTTTTAAGGCATTAAAATCTGGCCAGAGGTTGAGTTTCTTATTTTTGTGTTGTGCAGGTGGCAGGCTTCCAGTAGAAATAGTGCCAAAGGAAGAACAGCAGCCCAGAGGAGATTTCACACTTTACAGTAATATTTAAAGCATTCTGAATCTGATTAGGGGATATGGCTGAAAGTCATACCGCTTCCTGGTCCTACATGGCATTTTTTTAAAAGCTGTCAGAGCGAAAAATGAAATACTGGAACAAAAGCCCCTAAGCAAGTTCCAGCTTCAGTTCAATACTCCAACGTAGTGTCAGTCAGCATGCAAACACCTACTGCAACGGCTGGATTCACAAGTGCCATAAGCCACCTTTGGATCAAAAGTGCCATTCAATTTTTCTCACTGTAAATCTCTTTTATACATTCCTCCAGATTTGCTTTAAGATCAGAATTTGACTTGCAGGCATTATCTCTGACAAACGAAGGGGAAAGGGTGACTGTGGCATCAGAAGGAAAAAAAGATATTGCAGACACACTGCTTCTTTCAGATATAATAGGAGTAGTGAGTGAACAAACCAACCTTCTGTCAGAAGAAAACATACAAAGATGATGAATCCTTGAGAAGAATGCCTTCTCTGTGTACAATAAAAAGCATATTTCACTGCTGATAGCTATATACACACACACAGAGAGACATGAGTACATAAATATTCAAAGCAGTTGCAAATTTATCTTAAAAAGTATTCCATATCAGGTCATTACATTTCCATTGTAAAATGCTCAGAGACAAAAGATCTCCATGAGAAACCTTTCAAGTCCCCTTTTCCCAATTCCCACACTATTCTAGGTAAGGAAGAGAAACATGGATTTAATAAAAGTGCAGCATGCAGGAGAGAGCGCTGGTAAGAGATCTCACCTTTTTTTTTTCCTTGGAATCACTAGCTTTGCCTCAGTTTGGCAAAATATTATATCTTTTATGACATAATGCATGTCAGTATCTTCTGCCTCTAACCCCAGTGTTACACTTGCCATTTTTCCTTTTTTTCCCCCTCCTCTTAACTAAATGGATATAAAATACAGCCTCTAAACAACAAAACGGAACAAAAAAACCACAGGGATTAGATCCAACTAATAGAACACATCACTGTGTGGGTTCAGAATCAAGGCCAGGCAAGGAAGCCTCTCCCCTGAGGAGAAGACAATTTCCTTACCACTGTGCTAAGGTTATTGCAATGCCAGCATCCCTAAATAACTATGCACTGCGTCTTAACACCCCTTCGTCGCTTTCCTCGTCCTTTTGGCTGGGCTCATATTGCTGCCAAGTGTAGGGCTGGACTGTGTAGAGACTCATTATTTGGGAGAAGGTCTTTACAGAGCTTCTTTTTCAAAATAAAAAAAAGTATAGAAATGAGAGAAAGAAAGAGTAATGAAGTTCTTTAATTAACACGGAGTGTACCCTCAGGCTTTGCCTGTAGGTTCAGAACACTGGAGTGAGCCCATTGCACTGACAGGTGGTCTGGGGCTGAGAGAAGCAGAAATCTCCCAGAGGAACCTGTCAATCGACACAGATTGGTGTGTTGATTTCTCCTGTTTGGTAATTGCTCAAGTAGAAGATTCTCCAAATTGTTCAGGATTCAAGAAGCCCAGTTCAAATAAAAGACTATCTAATCTTGCAGCACCGGTATTTTTAAGGTGATTTAAACCTTAAACAAAAGTGCCATGGAAAAAAAATACCGCAATTATCAAAGTGATCATCGCAGATCACCATCACTGGAGGTTGAACACTGAGGTCAGACGACTCCTTTATGAAGCAGCTGCACTGCAGGGTTGCAGTCTGACTGGTGCTGTCTAGCCTGCAAATGACCGGGGAGGCTGCATGGCTGATGCTGCAAAGGCACACCACTGATGCAAAAAGCTCTGCTCTCAAGCTCAATTGCTGCTCTCAGACTGCTATAAAGGAAGAGGAGATGTAGTTACACAAAAGGGAGTTTGAAACATAACAAATTTTGCTACTTAATTCTGCATTGGAGTTATCATCTCTGTAGCCATTACGCACATTTGACTAACCCCCAGAATGCTCTCTTACAGCCTTACAAAGAAATCTTCAAAGAAACCCCGGGATCAAGGCAGTGTAAGCACAAGCTTTAAGTCAGCTTTGTGTGACAGCTTCTGATTTATGCTTTCAAACATACCCACAGATCTTTGCCTCAGTTTGTTAGTTACCACTTGCAAAATACATAAGGACATGCAGTGCCTTAATATACCTCTCTCAGAAGAATAAAATCTATATACGTACTTTATTAAATTAGATGGTTTGGAGAAGATTTACATTCTCCTGAAGACTGGATCTATGAAAAGACTATCTAGAAGCTTCTATTTTTAATTAATTGCAAGTTCTGTAGCATTCTAGACAACGTTAATATCCAAATTTGTCCTAAGTCTACTTAACTACTACCATTTTCATATAAACATTGATAAATATTGCTAAGAATGAAGTGCTGAATGTCTTTTTTATGATACCAGTAGAACACACAGTAAAGGCTTTATCATTTCCCTTATCCTTGGGGAAGCACTTAAGCAGATAAAGTAATTAATAATGTGAGTTACTAGCTTATATAGTAACAACAGAATATTTGTTAGCTGCACATGTAAGAAGATTTCAAATAAATTCGGTAGTTCTATCTGTAGTTCAATTCTTTGAAAGGAAAAAAAATCCTGTAATTGGATTTATTTGTTGAAAAAAAGCTATTTCACAGTTAGAAGGGAGACATGTAGCAGAAACTCTTTGTCCATGTCTCTCATTAACATGCAGTAAAATGAGCTAGATACTGTGCTTGGATTAACCATCACACCTTTATGCAAACTGTTTGACCTGTACATTTAACTCCAGATAACACTTAACTCCAGATAAGAATCTATCCCTGTGTAACTAGAAGATAACAAGCTGTATAGTAGACATGGGGAAAAAAGCACCTCAACAAGACAGTGGTAGGAAATGATTGATTGACTTTGTGTTCTTTTGGTAACCCCAAGAGGTCAAATACAAGAGGTCATAGAGCTTCAAAGTCTAAAAAGTGCATGTATTCTAAGAGCTGTGTTCTGTCTTCCTAGGAGTTTGCCTGGGACACTAGCCAGAATAGCACTGCAATAGCACCTGACAGATAAAATTAAAGCATGAATCATAATCTCTCTGGTCTGCCAAACTGAGCTTTATTCAAGTTGTAGCTTTAAGATAGATTACAGTTTATAATTTGATGGCATGTCCAAAAGCTAACTATCCCTTCATTTCAAAGAGTGTTGTGGGAAGGTCGTGTATTTGCACTGGGGTACAAACGTGGGTTTGTGTGATGAGAATTGAGTGAAGGGAGTACAAAATCATAATGGCTTCTATTGTTTAAATTTAAATGAAATACCAGCTGGACTTTTGCCAGGATAAGATATCATTCTGACAGAGCAGAACACTCAAGTATATCGAGCGAGCTCTTTGAATTAGTCTAAAAGAATGAAGGGCATCGTAACACTCTTACAAGGCAGGGAAAATGGGGAATGCTTCAAAAACAAGCATTCAAAATAGCATTGATAAATGATTTAAATGGAATTTGGAATATGAAACTCTTCATGTTTGAAACCTTTTTCTTATGAGGAAGAAGGTAGGAAAACTAGACCTGGAAGAAAGTCCATTCTAGGGTAGAAGGGTATTATTTTCATTAATGCTAGCATTATCAATAGGCTAATCTTCCAAAACAAATCTACTTAATCTATAATCTTTGAAGCTATAGAATTGGCTGGGTACCACCCTAAGTATCATCCTTCCAATTTCCATTTTAGACCCTGTAGCAATCAAAGGATGGTATAGCTTCAAAGACTAATACAACAGAGTCTGAAGTTAACGGACTAACCACTGGGATTTTTTCGTAAGCTTGACTATGACAAGGGATGGCCATAGAGAAATCCTCAATCACCAGATTACCTTGATATGCATGACTTATTGGTCATCTAAATATAGGGTTAGGTAAACTAAACACTTTGTAATTGACAGCAAACTGCCTGCTTTATCAACACCGATAAAAAAAGACTAACAGAATCCAAGAGTTTTTCTCTCTGTGCCTAGATATGCAGCAGATTTGTACCTCTTAACAACTGTTGTAGTCCATAGATCAAAGGATAAAATAGTATAGAAATAAAAGACTATTCAATTTATAATTCAGAACATTCTTACATTTGAGTTATCTACTTAGAAAAGTAAAATAGCTAGCAGACATCTGTGCAATAAACTCATTTACTTTTAGTCTCTTTTGTAGTGTCCATCCAAGACCTGATGTTCAGTTCATCTGAAATCCGTGAAGAGATCTAGATTTTGATGCAACTAGCCATCACTAGATGCAGTTCATATCTTTTCTGGGAGTACCTTCAGCACTTTTCAAATACACATTCTCAATAATTGACTCCAATTTAACATTGATCTTTGGCTGAGAATTTCTTTGAAAGGTTTTTACATACAAACAAGAAACATTTAACAAGAAAACCCAGGAAGAAATCCAATAAGACACAAGATCAGTAGCATAGTATCTGCCATAAACTAAAGATACATATGAAGAATCTTGTCTCAGCTGAAAATGTATCTGAAGTTTTGAGACAGATTCATTGGTAGGCACTGGTTGCTCTGTGCTACTACAGGGCAATGCAAAGCAAACAAAATATAGTCATAACCTTGTCCAGGTCTACAGATGCTTTGTATTACTGGGGGAAATAACACCAGCCAAAAAGACCTTATAAGCCTGATCATTAATTGACTAGCAGTCAGGCACAGAGATCCTTTACAAGAGTGGCATTGGGGACTGGGTGGTAATTGTGCACGCTGTCAGGGAGAGCTATTAACAGATGAGGCCGGTGTCCCCGACTGGTTTTGCCCAATTAAACTGAATCATGCAGATCAGTGAGTGAGGAAGGATGACGCTTGGCTTTGTTATCTCCAGCGTTACGCATCAAGATATAGATTTGCACCTGCTTATCACCTACAGCAGTTTCTATACCAGTTGCTAATAACATACTGTCAAATGTATGTCTGTGAGCTGAAGACTACATGTGAGATTTCAGGAGCTTTAACTCTATGGAATGTTTGAATGCTCCTGATTTTGCATTATTGCACAGAGATGTAGGATAAAAGACTGGCAAATGGCAAATTTCTAAAGTGACTGGGTTTTGGGGTTTTTTTGTTAATTTTTAAGTTAAAAATGAAGTATTTTTTCTGTAAATTGTCACAAAAAGTGCTGTACCAAAAGCATAGGTGATGCATCCTATGAAATCCATATCCTAGGTGATGCATCCTACAACCCATTTGAAAGGATCTTGAACCTTTGATGGGTACAAAGCAAAAAAGTTTTGAATATTGAACCATTCACTCACATGTCTCTAAGAAGACACATACCACAAACGTGCCAGTACTCTATGTTGCTTACAGTACATTCAAGTTCTGGAAATGCAACAAAAAAATAAAATCACCTATGTTTATGATATTACAGATTATATAAGCTTTCTCTGATGTTCAGAAGGTGTAGAAAGGGTTGGCATAGTAGGCATAGTGAGGATGATCTCTCACAGCACACTGCTGCTTCAGTTTTAAGTCCTCAGTAAAGAGCTTGGAAGAATTATTTCTGGCCAGTCCAATCATAGTGTCTTAGATGTGCTGATGAATGGTGTTGCTATACAAAGCCTCTAAGTTCAGAAGCAACCTTGAAATGTCTGTTTCTAGTGCTATCAAAGATGGGAAGTATTGTAAAGCTAATGTTATCCATATAAAGATGAACAGCAGGAACATCAGTGATAACATGAGTGTGCTGCAGCTGTACCTGGGCAGTGTGAAAGGATTAAAAAGAGACAGTCAGTCCCAGAAGATGGTATGGGTGAATTTTGTCTTTTATTGTCTGCTGGTTTATTTCATTTTTAATTGGCGAGGAAGGGGGGTCATATTCTGATACCAGGAGCCTTCCTGGTCAAGAAGTCAAGAAATGTCACATACAAAGTTAGTCAGTGTAGGCTTTTTATTTTCTTGGAAAAACTATCAGCTACTAAATTGATTTATTAGATAAATATTTATTTTAAGAAACAACTGAATATTATACAGAGGGTAACAAACAATGTAAAATAGGTGGTGTGTTGGGTTTTTTTTCCAACACACATGAAATGTTTTGCACAGGCAAATGTGACTGAAGTCACTTTCTTTGTGTTTGAAATGAAAAAGAGATGGGAAGAGTCAGAGCACTTGTAAAAACAAGTGATACAACATATTATTCAGCTGTATTAGGATAACTGCATTGCTGTATTGGGGAAAAAAAACCCCATTATTCAGCTGGTAAGCCCAGATATGTTACTCCAGGATACCAGTAACCTCTGCAAATGTTCACACTGAGGTCCCCATAGAAAGATTAAACTTTGTCTTCATAAAAAGTTATTGCTTTTATATGTCCAGTAACTTGCAGTTTTTGTAGCCTTGTGGTGCTTTCAGCAAATGAGCTAAGAACTTAGAGCTTTTTCTTTTTTTTTGGAAGCTGCCCTTGCAACACCTGAGTCCCCAGAATCATGGCAATATTCTCCTTTATTCCAGCCTGGCTTCCTGCTTAACTAGCAGCTGAGCACTGGAGCTTAGTATTCAATACTCCTCCAGTGTCTCACCTGAGGAACCTTTTTTTGGTATTTAACAGGGTCAAACTGGCTGCCTGAATTGATTCACAGACTTCATCCAAGACAGCATTATGTGTTTGCACTGAAATAGACAGTGGGCACAAGTTCTTTATTGTTTAAACCTTCTTCTAAGTTGTTTACATGTGTTCCTAACTCAGCCTTGGACTAAGATTTTGAGTTCTTGTCTGTCTGTCACCAGAAATCTTCAGTGACTCTGCTTAAATCCAAGCACTCACTCTGGATTTTGAAGAGGTTTAAATGGATGCAGACTTTTCAGTTTTATCATGTTTGGGTTTTTTTTCCACCTGGAAAATAAAATAAGCAGATGGAATCTCAAGTCTTTTGAGAACAACTGCAGGGAAGAAGTTTTCCATGGGTTTGCAAAAACAAGCTAGAGGACAAATTGTAATTTATTGCTGCACTGCTGAGTCTGAAGTAATTGTGCCACTCCTGAGCAGTGTGAGGAGGTTGGGTGAAAGCACACATTAACATGGGAACATTACTAGGAAAAAGTGTGATGTCAAGCTGGCTAGTTCCCACAAAAATTGCTGATGTGGAAATAATAGGAAAATTGTAATTTTTCTGGATGATGTTAAACTATGTACAAATTCACTTATATTAAAAATAAAAATAGTTACACTTTTTCTGGTTAGAAACCTGTGTTAATGGATGTGAATACATTAAGAATTATTTGTGTATTGCCAGCCAAAGTATTCTGACATAATTATAGCACTCCATGGTCTTTCTTAATGGATAGTGTTAATTTTGGAGCCTATCTGGGTTTGCAGAAATTACTCACTGTATTAATAGGTGCCAGCTGTGAGATAAACCACTGACAGCTTCTTAAAAATACTGTTATTCTTTCACACTGACTTCATGTAAAGCTAATCATTGCACGGTTTTGCATTTGTTGCCGAAAGCTAAAAAGAAAACCACCACTTTGCTTTATTATTGTAAATATTTAACTGATGAAGTATAAAATATTCTCCAGCTTGCTCTTGTTCTATGACAGAAGAAATAATCATTTTTAAATAATCATTCTTTTCTGATGAATTAGTTTGAGGAAAAAAAATATGGCAGGGTGTCTTTTACTGATCCTGCATCTCCATGGGGAATTCCTCCTGGAATTTTTTTAAAGGCAAAATCACCTGAAGAAAAAATGTAATGCAAGTACTTCTGAAGCACAAAAGGTGACTGATCTTGCAGTTTCATAATCACTTTCTACAAGCTAATTGTAGGCTGTCCCCCAGGGGAGTGCTCCCCTTCTCTGCCCAGGGATCCATCCCTGATCCCCCCTGCCTTGGCTGCCATAGGAACCGAGCAGGGCCCGGTGAGCTGGACCAGCTTGCCAGGCTGACTGTCACCGCTCTGCTGGGTTTTCTGCAGAGTTCATTTTCTCTGCTCTGATCTGTGAGCCAGTCTGGCTCAGCCCACAGCTGTTTGATAGGAAGCAGCAGGAGTTTGTAACCAGAGGCAAGGAGAGAGCTGGGCTGTTCTTTCTAGGCTGCGGCAAGTCAGTCTTGGTTACACACATCACAAGTCAGCAATATAAAAATAGGTAACCTGAGCAATAAGACAGCGGTGGAGGTTGCACTGAAAACCATGCAAAAAACCAAACTGTCCTAACATCAAAAAGGACATGAATCTGACCTGTGATCAAAAGACAGAAAAGCATCCAAACAGGCAACTTACTGGGAAGCAGAAAGCTTCACAGATGATCGCTTATTTAACAGCAGACACCTAAGTGGTACTTCACAGATACAGAACTTGATTCCTGGCACTCACAGTCTAAACATATATTGCAAGACAGAGGCACAAGACTGGCCTACATCGTGGGATTGCAGTTCTGAGGGATGAGGCCCTATATTAAATAATTTAACATGACAGTGGGAGAAGTGGTCCAGCCAGTGACTAGGCACACCTACATTAACTTACAAGAATAAAACCACTATCTCACAGCTTGCTGATGTGAGAAGCTAAGGCCCTGCATTCCCAGGGTTAATCCTGGCCATATGGCCCCACTTTTTCCCATTCTCTTGCCTCTGGCGCTGTCTGACCCATGGGTGAGCCGGGTCAGCTCACTTAAACTATCTTTCTGCCAGCTCAGCCAGCGGATCCAACAACTATGGGGCTACGTGAGCAGTAACAAGAAAGTAGAAAGATTGGTAGAGTGGAAACCATCCTCCTGGGGGCAGCCAGGCATCTGAGTGTCTTGGCTCTAATGGGAACCCTCCCAACAGTTCTCCAAAGTGCTCATTATTTGCATCCCGTTTACAGCACTAGTGACAGCAAACATATGTCTGGATATTTTTCACTTTAAAAAATCATGGGATCACAGGATAACTCAGGTTGGAAGGGGTCTCAGGAGGTCTCTAGTCTAATCTCCTGCTCAAGGCAGAGTCAGCTTTGAAATCAGACTGGGTTGCTCAGGGCTTTGTCCTTTCTTGCTTCTCTTTATTTTAGAAGTTGCACAGTTTACATAAAGTTTGTGAGATTTTCCAGGGAAAATGTCTTTCCTCTGTCACAAAAACATCTAATGTAGCTTTAGCGGAGAGCAAAACAATAAAAAATGACCACTGTCCTTCTCCTGTTTGGGCTGCCCAGGTGTAGGCAGAAGAGCACTCTGCAAATGCCTCCGTGCAAACAGCGCACTGGCACATCATGGCCTTCTCTGTTGGGAGCCACCAGTTCTTAGGTACCATTTCTCACAGTCTGCTGACAGAGATACGAACTCCCACCCTGGGACCCGTGACTTTCGCCTAAACATTTCAATCTGAATGAGGCACATGAGTGAAGCCTCCTGCTCACCCTTTTTAACCTGGAGTGACTTCATTCTGACCTTGGAGGTGGATGTTGGGCTCAGCTGGTGGGTATAAGGGCACAAGAGTTTTTTCTGAGGAAGAGGTGGGTGACTCTGAACTGCAGGGAGGATAACTCTTCACCCCAGCACAACCAGATCTAGAAAAGGACATCTATCTGTAGTCTGAGACACACATAACATGGTTGTATCTTCTTCTTGAAAATTAACTTGAGGGGTTGTTTTGTAAAAGAGAAGCAAGAAAACTACTTATAAAGAGAGTTATGTGGGTAGAAAGAGTCAGCTACCCACAAGTTAGAAGATGCCAGCTGACTATATGACCTTGACTTGGTCCCCTGCGCAAAGTGCATTATGCAGTATCAGCACGTATTGTTCCTCCATGGGGTCTCTGTCTGGTTCAGTGCAGAATACAGATGAAAGAGGAGTAATAAGGGGATCTTAAACTTGCCACTTTAGAACATTCAAAAACTTCACCTTGGACCTTAGATCCCAATTAACATTCCTGTAATGTAGAGGGTTACATGCAGTATGCATGATGTCTCTAGACACACCTGGATGTACTTTGGACCAGGTTACCACCTGAAAGACGAGTAAAAATGCCTTGAAAAAGACTGAAAAATAAAATGATTAATGATGAGATTTGATTTTATCTCCTTTTACAGTTCATGCTAACTTTGGACTTACAAGGTCATGTTAAACAATTTATGTAAGAAATAATAAATCAGCTTATCATAGCAAATGTAAACCAAATATGACCAAGTTTGGATGTGACCATGTGAACAGTCACATGGAGAGAAAATCCAGGCAGCTGCCTGCAAATAACCATTAATCCTCAAAACGGCAAACAGACAAGAGAATGGCCTAAGGCTTCTGAGAACCAGACCCTGTGCATTTCAGGAGAAGCAACACTGAGGAAACTAGGATGAGACAGAAAGCTGAGAGGAGAGCTCACGTACAGTGGCACCATTTGGTACTAATGCTGCCTTTTTTCCAACTCTCTTAAGTTCTCCAGCTTCTTTTTCTCCCTTTTTTTTCTCATTACAGAGTCTGAAGTAAATTCTGAAAGACAACACCTGCATAACAACAGCCACATCAAAAATTTTACACGTTTAGGAATCAGCTTTTTTCAGCTAAAATTCCTTGTCCTCCTGTGATTCTTGTGAAAGGCCAAGAAATCCATAGAATGGACATAAAGGTGGGAAATCTCTGCCCTTCATTGAATTCAGAAGCATTGCTGTCTAGTCCTCTGGTCCTTTATTGCTTCATGTTGCCTTTGTGGATGAGATACAGGGCCCTGATCCTTTGGCTTTTATTTGGTCCCCTAATTAAGAAAATTGGGGAATTAGGACACGTTAGTAGCAACACACACTGGATGAGAAAGTACAGTGGGAAGGTGAACAGGAGGTTTCCCGCTGATTTGGTGTGATCAAGATTTACACCACTGTTTTTTAAATATACTAAATGACCGTACAATAAAAGGGCCAAAAGGTGCCTGCATTTAATCAGAAAAACACACAAAAAAAGAAACGTAAAATATGAAAACCCCTCTAACATAAATAAGATGTCTTTAAAGATACTATTTTAATTCAGATCAAGTGTTTGTCAATTAAGAGCATTAACTGGGGACACAGTCATCCTAACTGGCATATGCATTCATCCATGGACATAGCCTGGAGGGGTGGTGATCAATTATTCAGCAAGGCATTTTATGCTGCCTCCACCTTTCATAGCACATCATCTGCTAGATTGTGATCAGCAGCAAATAACTGAACAGCAGCAAATGAGAAAACAATTAATATTTTTTCGTTGAAGTTAAGTGAGATTTTAATTTCCTCAGTAAAAATTCTCCTCAATCACTAGGTTATGGAAGATGGTAGTTTCCCATTCTCCAAGTATCCCATATGCTTTAGCATTCAACCCCCTCAGAATAATGCCTCTTCCATCACATTTATTGTCACCTCCTCCTCCCCCAGATCTATGCTGATGGTCCAGCAGCATATTGATAGAGAACAGCTCTCCCTGTGTGCTTTTTCAGTTTTTAAGCTGCCTAAGACTGCAGTCAGAAATGTTGCTCTGGCTAAAGGTGATGGAGGTAAAGAGGTCACTGCCCCACACATCCATTAGTTTCTTCCCCATCCTCCTCATCTACCTCCAGCTCAGTTCTCTTGGGTCAGTCTGAAGGAAACCATCCCACCAAAAGCCTGTTCATTTTCTGTTGGATCAGAGGAGCTGATTCACCCTGAAGTTGCATAATCCCTCAATATGATGCAAGGAAGAGAACAGGGACACATGTGGGAGTGGGGACATGAAGACAGGAAGACTGCCATCTTTGGTGGCAACCCACAGTTGTACCAGATTAAATGCAGCATGAATCACTCTCGGAGATGAACATGTTGACCACTGTCTCTCTACTGGGGAAAATACAATATCATAAAGTAACAGGTAACATAAGCTACTTCCCACTTCTTTTGGCTTTTTTAGTTTGGCTTTCCCCTTGCTGATGCTGGAGTCAGAGTTCATGCATTTCAGAAATGAGATACATATAAAAATTCCTTCAAACTAAGGTTGTTTGTTTTGTTTTTTTTCCTTAAACTATCACTAACACAAGCCTGGATAGATCCATGCAGGACTCTTTCCATACTCATTCCCTCACTTTCTAAGTTATTTATACTTCACATCCTTGCCTTTTAGCACTAGGTAGGCTCTACATTTTTTTTTGTGTGTGTAGCAAATAGCTTTTTTTGCTCATAGCAGGAAAAACATACCAGAGGCCATTATAAAACAATCAAGATTGTTAATCCTATTCTTCTCCTGTGGGAGCTGCTTTGTGTTTCTGTTGCTCCAGGGCATCCATCTCTTAGAAGTGCATATTCAGCATTTTCCCCCTTGTATTTCTTGCTGTCATGGGTAATACCAGGTATGGAGTAGGAGAGGTGGGTGAAATTGCAGTATCTCTTCATCTCTCTTGTTCTTTCCTAGGAGGTTAAGGATAAGACCATCATGACTTGGGAGGCAGCATTTCAGTTGACCTTCCTGTGGGCATTATTATGTCTGCATTGTCTAAGTGCATTTGCTCAGCATCTTGAAAAGGCCTGGCTGATTCTAAACTGACATCAACATTTGAAAATGTTTTCTACTATGAAATTAAAAGGAACTGTTAGTTCTGTAAGGAGCTCAGTAACTCTGCAAGAAGTAAACTGTGCAGTTCATACTTTTGAGTTGATAATCAGACCTAAATCTAAACTTAAATAATCAAACCTATCAGGTAACTAAACTATGACCTGAGTGGAATTAAATACATAATGAAAAGAAGTCATTAACAAGAAAACATTGTGGTCACAAAGGTGCCTCAGTATGCCCAGTTTTCACCAAAAAAGAGTCACCTAATTTCCAGTATCCCTTATGTCAAATATATACAATCGCTGGAAACTGGCAAAGGATGGACAGCTAGGCTGGCTCTATGCCCACCCATTGCCAAAACACTTTCTGATCGTAATAAACAGCTCTGGGTTTGTGTGAAATATGTGAATATGTCTGCCATCACTTTAAAACTTGTGTCTATGCCTGTTCAGTGGTAAAAGTTTTGTGAGAAGGAGCAAGCAAAAACTAAGAGGGATGAGGATGTGACACAGTCTTGATCAAAGTTTCTGAGGTGGGATGGGCCAGAGAAGGGAGCATCTCTGCTGCGAAAAGGTCAAACTGCAGGATAACTAAGAAGACCGGACAGCCCTGCTGGAAAACCCTGCTACTTGGCAATGTTCCTGGAAAATAAGATTTGCCATGAAACAGAGGGGAAGTGACTCCTTTAGAAGGAAGGCTTGAGGCTCTACTACCAAATCCCTGCTGTACTTGGGAACTGCATTCCCCAATCTCACACCAACCGCAGCCAAGTTCATTCTGCTACAAACAAGACATCCCCTGGCACTAGACCATATATTAGTATTCTTAGACTTCTTATAGGCCCTTTTCACCCTCTTCAAAGCCACTAGACCAAGTCCTTTTGATGCCTCTCCTTAAGCACATGCGAGACACTGGCACTGTCCTCCTTATCCCTGGCCATTTTGCCAGTGGGAGACTGCAGCACAGCAGCTCCTCTCCACAGCCTCAGCAGGTCTATTCCTGGATCCACTTCAGATAACAGCTAGTAGGACTGAAAACAAATGGCATTTCTATGGCCTTTGATGAGCTCTACATGGGTGATAGTGCCACTGTTGGCTACTATGGCAATGGAGAACTGTGGTACAAGGCAAGGTACAAGGTAAAGCTTGTAGAGATTCAGCTGCAGTGCCTGGACGGACAGGGCTGAGCATAGGTGCTTTTAGGTATCACCTTTGCTCTTGGGCAAAAGAGTTACAAGTGGCCAAAGAACTGACCAAGAAAAGACTTGAGAACAGACATGGGAGGTCCAGTAAAACCCTGGTGAGAAGAGAAAATACGTGCTCTGTCGTAAGACCCATCAGCAAACAACGCCTTTTGGCAACAATTCACCTTTTGGAGTGGCTTCATACCCGACCAGTATTTTGTATTATGTAGCTGCAATATTCTGATGAGGTGCAAGGCGTTCACAAGTCAGGCTAAGTGCTTTGACAGGCCATGATTTACAGCTCTTCAGCCCACGGTGCTGTCACCTCTGCTAGCACAGGGCAGGAGCCAGGGGTGGCAGGTGGACCCACAGCTCTACCTCACCACTCTGTAAACCACTGTTTGATTTTCTTTCCTGTGTCTTCTACAGTATCATGTAACGCACCGTTGTGAAAGGGTATTATTAAATAAATAAAAGCTGGCAATGAACAGCCTCCTCTTAAGCAGGAAACTATGTGTCATCGAGCTTCTCACTTATGTCAGGGAAAAGAGGAGTGAAGGAGAGGTGATAATGACAGGGGCTGCCTCCAGGGAGGGAGGTGGAGACAGCAGTAGAGGAGGTGGAGAGCTCAGATTGTGACAAAGGGAGAAAAGAAACACAGTACAGTCAAATGAATGTGGTGGAAATAGATAAAGGTCAAGCAAAAGAATTTATTAGAAGTGAAACAAACTAGAACACCAAAACCTTCAGAGCTATAAGAATGAGGAAAGGAGAAAAAGTAAACATTCTCATCAAAATTCCTAAAACAGGCACATGTTAGCACACTCAGATAAGGCAAAAAATAACAGGGAGGCTTCGATCTTGTCTATCCCTTTCTTTAATCTAGCCAGCAGCATGCCCACGTTCCCACGTAACATGACTATAATTACAAGCTGTGATCTATCAAAGCAGGACCTGGAAATTTTCTTCTTATTGCCCTGCAAACAGAAGGGGAAAGCTGCAAAATTATTAAATCATTGACTCTTCTTATCTAACCACATTATTATTTAGCACCACGATTTTGTACATAATGAGTGGCTGGGTTTCCAGTGAGTAGGGCTTGATAGTATCACACAATTAGATAAGAAATGTAATGAACATGACCAACACCTCACTCAGGTTTACTGTCTCTTGGTGTCTAATGGAAATTGCTTGCACTTCCCTCCACTTTAAATGATGATCCCACACAAGGCTTTCTTTCCAATTAAAAAAAAGTGTTGAAGTGTAAAAACACGTTTAAAGAACCTTTTTCAGAGTTTTGTCACTTATTTGTGCTCAAGAGTCTGTTTCTCATTCTTTCCTCCACATGCTGATAAACCCCATGCTGACAGACTGAAGGGGCTGAACTCAAATGAGCCCTGAAAATTTGTATTTCAGCTTTGGCATTTACTACATCAGCAACGGACGTCTCCCCCCTACCACTTCACCACAGCACCAGCCTCCTGTTGTGAAGGAGTATAAACCCAGGCACAGACAGGATTGCCCTCAATCTAAGAACACCGTAGTATTTTATAAATGTGGTATTTGACCTTGTTAGTGATGGGATGTTATTGATAGTTAGAGGAGCATCACAGCTAGAGGCATAATGGAGCTTGTTGGGTGCTGCGGGAAATACAGTCTATGGCCCCAGGCTTCAACATAGCCTTGAAAGACAGAGGACAGTTATTAGCTTTGAAGATCTTATAACTTGCCTCTAAGGAAAAGAGAGTCTTGTTTTGCTAGACAGGGGCTTTGAAGATAAAAAACCCCAAAACAACACC
>VYZX01013388.1:50824-73120 GCA_013401335.1 Brachypteracias leptosomus
TGAGGTGGCTGCATTGGGAGGTACTGAGGGCAATGATTTTGGATTAGAGCAAGCAGAACAGGTATTCGTGCTATCTAACTTAATGGTTATCTAATGCTAGAGTTCTGAGTTTCTCACCTACAGATGCTTCACTATCTTGACAAAAAAAAATAGAAACTTAAAATGATTCAGGAGACCAAAGTGCAAAAATCCTACTCCTCTGAAGTCCCTCTAGGTCCTGTTTTAGGCACTAGGTGCTTTCTTTACCCTAACACAAAGCAAAAAACAATAAGCACTGCTAATCAATAGAAGTTCAGAGTTAAGAAAACTGTTAAAGGAAGATGATTTAAGGTAAAGAATTCTAGATGCCAATTCTGCACAGAAGCAGGCTCATTTTTATCTGTTTCTTTTTCAATGTCACCTGCCTCAAGTGATTTTATGCTTGGAACAAAAGAGCATGGAGGAACACCACTGGGTCAGTTGTAATAGTCTGGACTGAGCTACTGCTTCATGCTGACAAAAGCAAATCCTACGGGGAAAGCAGTGAGGCAGAGTAGAAAGATATATCAACATGCTTCAGCTACTGGAGCTCTTGAAAAATTACTGCATTAGGTCAGAACAAAGGTCAGTTTTGTTTTTATTCCTTCTGACAAGACACCAGTAGCAAATATGAAACAGTAAAGTGTGTAAGAACAAAACATTCCTAGACTGTTAATATCTCTGTATATTTTAGTTAGAAGTAGTCAGTAACTTAAGATATTTCTGAGTGGAAACTGTATTTAAACTAATATTTATAAATATCACATTCCACATAGAAGTCTAATCCTTTTGACCTTATGATCCTGACAAGTCTCACAGAAGTGAGTTCCACTACTACATCACACAGTGCAATGAAATAAAAGTTTGAAACTTGCTGCCTGATAACTTCATTCAAATCTTAATTCTTCTAAGTTATCAAACGTTCCCAAATCAAAGTCATGGACAACGTCAAACTGGTGCTCTGTCACACTTTAGTTTTCTATCTGTTTTTAAAAACAGCATTGAACACAGTATTGGCGAATATAAGAAAACTTATATATATTAAATATGTATGTATATATATTTAAAGTAGTGGCATATTTGTTTGTTTTGCTTTTCATCTTTTTTTCTTTTGAACCCTAACCTTTGCAAAGAAGCAAGCTGGCAGCTAGACTTTCTTCCTTAGCAGAGTTTAGAACTTTTCAGTCTTCATTATTGCACACATGTACAGTTATTTGCATTTATTAGCACTGAGTTACACCTGGCACTTTAGCACTTAGCTATCCAGCATCAAGAAATATTTCCAAAATACAGTAAAAAAGATTCAGATTTAATAGATAGTACTTTGATCAAAAAGTCACAAATTAAGTCTTAAAAACATGCTTTGGATTACTGAGGCCAAGACCTTTCTATCTGTAAAGCCCAATATTTCTCCCCATCCTGTGGCTTGAGTAGTTTGTACTAAAAAAAAAATCTTTTATTACCTTATTCTTGTTTCTGAATTTGGGTGAAAGTAGGAATAGAAGACCCCAGAATGATGTTCGGAATGTGTCTGCTTTATAATACTCTAGAAAGTGTGTGTGTCTTTCCTTTGCACCCAGTTATAAGTTTGAATGTAAATTGGTATTAATTAAGAATATGCAACAGTATATTTGGATTTACATTTTCTATTTTTGTAAGAAAACCAAGTCCTGATGAGCAATGGGAAGAGCTGAAAGTAGAAACAGAGGCCAGCTGGTGTCTTCTTTCAAATGTGAAAGTGTGAATGTGTTTTATATTGTGCCTCCTAAAAATAAAAAGTTTGTCTACACAAAGTGGCCAATATCAAAGGGTTACCACCATCACTCTGCGTCTGGTTTTGGGAGTGATCACTGCTGTGGAGCTTTGTGCTATTCTTGTAACGTGTCTACAAGGTTTTTTAGGAGAACATGACTAGAACCCTACAGGGATTTAAGGATAGAAACCCCATTTAAAAGATCTGAACAGCCTTAGGTGCAAAATAGGTGCCAACACACTTTGCTTAGAGACCGTGAAGGTTCCAAGTATACATGAGAGCTGAATTTTTAGGCATGAAGGGAACTTTGTTCCTTTTGGATTTTTCCAGCTGGTTCAGATGACTGAGAATAGAGGACTGTGTTAGACAGAAGTATATTTTAAACCCCACATGTAACCATAATTACCATGTTAGGCACCCAAACTGCAGTCAGAAGATACAGTGCAGTATAAGCCCTTATCACAACAAGAGACTTTCAGTATCAAACTAGAGCATATTAAAACATATGCACATTCTCTTATTTAAAGAATGAGAATGGCTGTATGTTTTTATGCAACAGACTACCACTCTTAAAAAAATATTAAGTATGCTTCAAGAATGAACAAATCACTACATCACTTTTAACTTGCATCTCCTATGATGCCTGTATGGGATACAGGCTGTATAAGACTATGAAGTGTACAGCAAGATACTAAAACTGTGGATAAGACAGAAGATCAACATCTTTACATTCTTTTGGGAAACAGACAGAGACATTGTGTAGTCTAAAATGATTTCACAATCCAAGGTGATGTGACAGTAATTTATTATATTGCTGCATGAAGAGTTAAAAGACTAGTACAATGCTTAAGGCTGAAATTCAACCCTATGCAGAGGGTACTTCTAAAGCTCTGCTTCCAAATAGGCAATAAACAGACCAACACATACAGCGTCAGCAGTGCTAACAGTGATTCTAAGAGGAAATCCTCTTAGGAAAAAAAAATCTTGGGAAATTCTCTTATGAAAGATTTCACTTCCATATATTTTTCTGGATTTAAGTGTAGAAACATTTAGTTTCCTTAAGAAGCTGCCTTGAAAGGTGAAGTTTTGAGAGGGAGATATCAAAACACAGGAGGTTCGAGGGCAAGGTAGACCTACAACACAATTTTCAGCAAGCGTCTTCAACACCAAGACAAACGTATATTACAGAAAAATTTGGAGCACTTTACAAAATGTACACTATATATACTATATGCATATACATCAGTATTATTTCAATCACTAAGTTCTTCCTCATCACTGAAATAAGCACTTTTCTTAATCCGTGGACGTTTTGAATCATCTGAAATTGAAGATTCCCCTGCAGTCTGTGTCCATCTTTGTTGTTCTTCCTCAATTTTGGCTTGCTACAATGAAAGAAAGAAAAGTATTAGCTAGAATTAAGAAAAAATAAGATGCATTACAAATGATAATGCTAATTATTAATATGCATTGTATTATTTAATAAGTTAAAGAATTCAAAGAGTTTATCTCAATTTCCAGATAAACTGCCTGATGAATGCACTAGAAAACAGTTCTGAAAGTAGTTCTTGCATGCAAACACTAAGTCTTCTGCACCAATGCAGGCCACATGGAGTATCCTCTGCCTTCAAAGAGAGGAACTTTGCCCATGGCAAACTTGCAGAACTACAGAGCAGCTGAGATCTGAAGCAAAGAATGCCTTGCCTTTTAAACTGACATTGTTGAATCAGCTTTGTTCCACTAAACCAGTCTCCTATCTGTTGTTTCTTGCAGTCATTCACACAGGGAATGACATCTTGAGGGATGTAAAGGTTATTCAACTACAGGTTCAGATAGATGTTTCTGATTTTTACTGGGAAATATGCTATCCCAGTTAAAAACTTTAGATGGCAAGAGAAATGGTAATGTTTCCAGGCTTGTTTACTTTTATAGGTTTTACTTCCAATCCTGGAGTTTCAGAGGGGAGGAGGGATAATGGTGCATATATGCATCATTTTTTGGGGGCTACATCATGTAAAAGTTTTGTACTTCTTACAGTTTTTTGAGGGGAACGGGAGGACTAGGGAGCCAAGAAATTTGAACATTAGGTCAGGCTTGCTCTGTGTAGTGAGACAAAAGCCTGTAAATAAGATAGTAATACAGCTGTCAGTCTATCTATCTACAAAACAAAAAATGCATTAAACATGTTTAGAGAGAAGAGGTCTATTAGAGGCTGCAATGGACTGTATTAGGCAAAGGAAGTGCTCCAGAAATAGATGTTGTTCAAGGATATTCTGGTGATTGAGGGCAGAGGATGCACCTGGTCATTTATATGTGACTGTTTTTCTGGCTGCTAGGTTAACAGAGTAAAGAGGGATTTCTGGACCAAAAACCTATATAGAGCATCACAGCAGAGATAACAGGAAACTAAGTAGCAAAGGAGCTTGAAGGAAATAAATAATGGCAATGCACAAACACATTGATAGTGAAAAAGTAAAAAATCCCCATAAAACCAGAAAACTCCAGCTACCTGTTCCCCAAAACCCCCATGTCTGAACATGCCTGCAATATGAAGAACTATAGTTGCCAAGGCAAGAGTGCCCTGAGTGCTACAGAGTGGACAGACATATGTATCTCAGAGCTTTTAAAAAGCAGCCAAAAAAGGAAGTAGAGATGCATTTAAATAATTAATAAATACATATAATAATAATAATAATAAGAAGAAGAAGTAATGTTTCAATTTTGTACCTGAAAAGCTATGGCTTGGCTGAGGCTATCTAGAGCAGGGTCTTCTCCTTCCTCTTCACTTTCTTCTTCCTCCTCGCTTCATTGTGCAGAAAGAGAGAGAGAGAAAAGACACAGATCTTTATTTTAAGTATGCAGCACGAAAAAGCTTCCTAAAAGTAGCAACATCTAAGTAATTATACATACATTTCTTCTGGCTCAGCTATTTTCTTTCTCTTCTTCTTTTCTTTTTTTTTTGGTGGCTCCCGCTCTCCTAGCATATTTTTAGGACAAGCATAACTTAAGTGTCCTGCTTCCTTGGAGGAAAAGAAATACTGCTTAACAGAAACCATTACAAACAACTATATGTTAAAACATATCATGAGGAAAGTTAATACAAGACAGTTCATGGGGAAAAAAACTGGAAGCAATTAGTAAGATAAATGGAATGCTGAATTAGCACACAGAGACAAACTCTTCTCTACAAACTTGTCATGGAAACGAAGAGATTGGTGGTGATATGCATGTTTAACTGCAAATTGAGAAAAGCAATGAACAATGTAGAGTTTCTTTGGCTGCTGCAGTAGCTGAATGCACTACAGCACGGTTTGTGTTCAAGACAAGATATAAACCTCAGCATTAACAGTTTAAGAAACAGAAGTGAGCATTTTTGCTCTAAAAAGTGTTATGAATATAAGCCAAGTTTGTATTTGACATTAAATACGATCCAAATCTCCATCTCCTATGTTACCATGTTCAACGAAAGTGAGGAAATGCCTAAAACTTAAAACACTTTTTTCTGCGTAAAATCAGTTGTTTCCAACATTTATTTTGCTACCAACTATATAACGAACTTCCAAAGATACAGCAAAAGAAGGTATTCTGAAGCAAAGATCAGATTTTCCTTCTCAAACAGCATTATAATGATACCCAGATCTGTCTGCTTTTTAGCATGTTAAGCTGCAATCACATGTACATATTTTCTCCAACTCCAAAAATAACAAGGAAAAGACAAAATGGGTGCTATCATTCTTGAAAATGGTACAACTTGCTATGCAAATTGATATCAACAGAAAACAATTTAACAGCATGGGCAGAATTAACAATGGCCAAACTGAAGAAGGAAGCCTACGTCTGTGCTGGTTTTGATTAGGGTAGGTGTAGTGGGTCTGTCTGAGCTGATTTTCCCCATACAGCCCTCATACTGCAGTACTGGGACCCGGAGGGTGTTGATAACATGGTGTATGTTATGTCTAGCCGTGAGTGCCCAGATAACACCAAAGGTATGGGGTGAGGCAAGATCTGGGAGGGGATACAACCCGGNTTCGTGAGGATGGGCTGGGCATCGGTCAGTTGGTAGTGAACAATCATTTTCATTTGCTTTTCTTGGGGTTTGTTTTTCTTTGTTATGTTCTGTTTCATTAAAATATTATTATTATTATTATTATTATTATTATTATTATTATTATTATTATTATTATTATTATTATTATTATTATTATTATTATTATTATTATTAAATTATTAAATTGTTCTTATCTCAAACCACATGTTTTCTCACTTTTACTCTTCCCATTCTCTTCCCCCAGTCCTGCTGGGGGGGTAGATGGCACGTAGCTGTGTGGTGCTTAATTGCTGGCTGGGGTTAAATCACAACATAGTCAAAAGATGGAACATGTTAGTTAATTTTTAGTTTTACTCACCCCACATTCATAACACTTAGACTTATCAAAGTAGTTACGCCTGCGAATGAATTCTGCTGCTCTTCCATTATCAATGGCAATACTTGCTTTTATTACTCTTCCAAACAACTACAGCAAATTGAAAAAAAAAAAAAAGTCATTACTTTGGGACTGTAACCCCAACCCTCCTGCCATAACAACTTTTCACAATTACCTGTTTGTTATTAAGTGCTCGAGAACAGTTTTGTGCAGATTCTTTATCCAAAAACAAAATAAAGGCAACTCCTTTGCTCTTCCTGGTGTCTTTGTCTTTCATAATAGTAACTCTGAAAACATATAACCACATTATTGATACACTAAGATTACTTCAGAGATAGCTCTTCCTTAAAGACCTCACTAGTATCTTAGCTTTGTCATATAGCAAAAAGGAAAAAGTATATTTAACAATAGAAAAGCACACTAAACAGAAACTGAAAGGATCATCTAACCCAACCACATGCTTATAGGTAGAGATTTAAAAAAAGTATGTGTTGTCTTTCTATATCTGGTATCATTCTTTATCCCCTTGAATGACTTGAAGAACAGAGAACATACTCCTTAGATTTGAAGACGTCTTAACTGGAGAGAACTACACGTACTGGAGGTGGAAATAAAATTCAGGAATAATCTTGACCATTGCCACCATTGTTGAAAAGCACAGTGTATTGAACTGTATCCAAACTGAGAAACCTGTTTGTGTAGGACTAGCCACCTAAACAGGTTCACAATAGGAAATGTTAAGCATATGTTAAGTATACCTTGACAATATGTAATATTGTTCTAAAGGTATCTCCAACTGGAATATATGCAGGTCATGGATGCATATGACATAAAAATGTAAATCTTCAGTCTAACATTTGCATCAACAGCTTCAGTAGCACATTGAGAAATTCAAGAAACATTTAGACCCACTAAAAACAACAATGAAAAAGAATGACAAGAGGTGATGGGTAGGAGGGGAATGGGGAACCCACATAACCTCAGTTCTTTCAATCTTAATGTCAATTGTATTTAGCCCTAAAAAAACAGTGAGTGGGAAACAGGATGCCAGTCTGCATGTACATAAAAATAAAAGTACATTTTAAGAAGCAGAGAATACTGTGTCCCCCATAAGCAAAATAAGGCAAACCAAAATTGTAAGAAGTAATAGGACATTTCAAAAAAAAACAACAAACCACCAACAAATAAACTCTGCTTCAATATAGAAGGTTTACCAGAGAACCTTATAGGTAACGGATGACCTACATAGTAAAAAATTTGTAAAATAAAAGCTGAGTAAGGAAAGCTTGATTTTCCACCAGATACATACATGGAAAGATAGAACAGTTTTCTTCCTAAAGCCTCTTGGACAAGTATGTGTCTGATAGAACGCACTGAGTTGAAGTCTCAATAAAACTGACTTCAGAACAATTCTGCCAATTCTTTCGCCAAGTTACTCTTCCAGGAGTTCCATCAGAACCCTAATATGACTATCAATACTTGGATATTGAATGTACCAGTCAATAACACAAGCATAGAAAGAAAGAAGTGTGACAAGTCTTTAAAAAGTCAGCAAGTTCTTGGGAGCCCTAGAAGTCTGATTTCTCACTGAACAAACTGAGCTGAAATCATAATAGCCAGGATATTAGGGTGAGAAATGCAGTAAAGAAGAAAAGTCAGCATGATTTTGCTGAGTCAAGGCACACTTTAAAAAAAGTCTGTTAAAGCTTATTTAATTAAGTTAAAGCTGACCTAGACAGCCTTGCAAAGCTTTCTGTAAAGTGTTTTAAAGCTGAAAAAAGACTCTACAGAAATCAAACTAATATTTGAAAAGAATTTTCTTGGGAATTGATGACCAGTTACAAACAGGAAAACTGATCCTCATTAGCCCCAGTTTCACAGCAAAATGGGAATCGACAATATTTGCACTGTTTATAGTCAGGTCAGCTTGCAAAGGTGAATAGAAAACAAATTTTGCTAGACAAAAAAAAAAAAATCACGGTAGTATTTTATGCATGGTACTCCATGATACACTGCATTTGGTTTAACTTCTGGCAGTGAGTAGACAAAATGTCAGTAAAAATCAGGTATCAAGTGATTTTTTTGCAAAACAATATACAGGTGGGGGAAAATAGTAACTGCACAGGTAGAATTGCAAGGTCTAAATTAGCTACTTTCACACAGGACACAGTGCAGAATTCCTTCTGCACAGGCATCTGAAAACACCATTTCTGTTACGTATGACAGTAAAAACAAAGCACATCAAATGCTAGAAACTATTAAAAAAAAGAGAAAATGCTGCTATGACACCCATAAAATAAGCAATGCATCATACAGCCAATACTTCATACAATTCTCATCCTTCTATCAAAGAAGTTCAAAAGCCAAGACAGTAGGAGACCCCTACCCCAAACACACAGAGTATAGGTATATTACCAAATGATAGCAGGGAGGTCAGAAGTGTCAAATTTATGGAGAATAGGCCCCTCAATGGATAACCACAAGTGTTACTACAATCTTTGCTCAGTATTTTTCCTAAATCAGTAGTTCAGCAACCAGTTAAAACAGGTCAGACAACCCACCCTAGAAGCAATAGAGACTGTAGGTGTCCAGTCATATTGGTCACTGCATGTCTGCTGGAAGTCTACATAAGGGTTTTCCTCTCAATCAATTTTAAAAATATGTTTTTCTGAAGTTGCAGTTTGGCTCCCACTTCTGAGACTTCAAAAACTTTGTATTTAAGCTCTGTATCTCACAGATTATTACAGCAGCTACTGGAAGTTAGAGTAGATATTTGCTGGTGTAGGGCAAAATCCAAGTCTTAAGTTATTCAGACCAGTTCAAAAAATAAAAACAAAACAGCAAGTTCCTTCCTGTGACATTTATTTCTATCATTTTAATATAGATGCAGGTATTCACAGGTATTGTTCATGAATACCCTACAGATTAAAAGCCATTACCATGCAGTCTTATATCTAATCTTAAATATAATACTAAGCAGTCACAATAACAAGTCCCTCTAGAACCACAAATAGAGGAATTATGCATTGCAATGTAGGAGCTGTTTGTGGAAATTGTGACATCTACTTCACAGAAATAGAAGCTCCCACTTTTAAACTTATCCACTTGTGCCCCACGTGTTCTGGCGAAGGGGAACAACACTTACTAGAAGAATATTGTTTAAATTATTTCACAGAAAAGACCATTGATATATAATAACATTCTACCTGCTCTTAAGAAGTGGTTAGCAAAACCTGTTCCCAACACAAATACTCTTGCGTTATGTGTGTAACTGCACGAACTTCCAGTTGTTAAATTTATACTTTATTAAAAATGAACAAGACTTCAATACAGTTCCACATTCATCCTTAAATTATAAAAAGCACAAGACTTTCAAGTGAAGCAAAGACATTAAATATTTAAAATGAAAGCGACAAAAATAGCAGGCCGTATCAGGTAACTTACTTGACAACTTTGCCATACTTTGAAAATATCTGAAATATGAAATAAAATAAAAAAGTTTTAATGATAGAAAATCGCATTTCATTAGTAACAAATTTATCAAGACAAACTTTTCTAAGATATTTATCAGTATTGTATTTACACTCAAAATTATAGTCAACAAGTTTAATTTGAACACAGCAGCTCTTAAAAACTTACCCTGTACAGATCGTTGTTTGTCAAAGCAAAGGGTAAATTGGACACATACACTGTGCTTTTGCTTGGTGCCAACCCACCACTCATTTTTCTGATGAAAGGAGAAAGAGAGAAGAGTTAAACTGTATTCAACAGAGAAATCAATTAAAAAGCAGTTGAAAAGACTTTTTAAAAGTTGCTTTTCACACCTAGCCCAGAAAGTCATGATAAAGCTGTAGGAAAGCATAGCCTTCATTTAGCTTTCATCATTTTACATCAAATTATTATTTGTCTTCATGTGCTACAGAAGGCATACATTCCTTCCTCCTCCCCTGGATCCAACACATTTGTGCTATACGTGAGTCAATTTGTAAGTCATGAAAAAACAGACAAGTTAGTGTACTTAAACCTTTCTTTACTGCACAAATCAACAGAGGTTTAGTCCAGAAAGAAACAAGTAATGCCCACTTATTAAACACTGTGGCCTATATGTGAAGTTATCGACCTTTATTCAGATACCTGCATGATCTGATTATATGAGTTTCAGTTCAGCTGTATTCAACATAGAGTAAACCACCATTGGTTAAAGGGAAAAAAAACTTCCCTAGAGTTGAGTCCTAATTATTGGGGTGAGGGGGAGGGTGAGCAGGGAAGATACTACATTGACTTTAGAATGTATCTCAGATGCTAAAGCAGCAGCAAACATTTCTTGCTTGGTGCTAGAGCCTGTGCAAAACTTTACTTTTTCCCTTTTTGTTCATTCTGTAGCCATGGCTCAGTCCAAGAGCTACGCAAGTAAAATTTAAGACCAGAGTAAAGCACAGCCCTTTAGGAGAGGTGATATCAAAAAATGCAGCAAAACCACTTCCTACACAGTCCAACTAGCCTCATTCCTGCTTCTTGTCACCTCTAGCTGATTCCTACCTAAGGATAAAGCCATTTCTTCAGCAAGATCAACTCACTTTGAAAATGCAGACAAAAGCTGATGAAGGGATAAAAGAAACTAAAGTATTAAAAATCAACATCCACTGGAGTACATAGTTTCTTAGGGGACTTTTTGAGCAGTGAGCCTGAGCAGGTTGCTTGGCCAAGTGCCAACAAAGTAACTAATATCACATTCTAATCCGGCTGTGGATATTTTCTGGCATTTCATGATTCAGTAATCTGAAGATCTGATATTCCCAGTAGACACTGATTATCCGAGTGTTTTGCTTCTCTTTCCTGACGTGCTTACTGTATCACAATTCATTTGAGTGGCAGTTTCCAAGTGACTGAACTTTGAGGTTGTCCGTGTTCAAAGACTGGTTTTTGGCATGAGCAGAAATGACAACATAAAGGTTAAGCAAATGAAAACAGAATAAATTTGCCGTAAAGGCCACACATTGCATCTGGTGTTACACATACTGGATTCATTATCCCAGATTCCTTGCTGCTTGGCATTAGTATCCTTGACAAGCCTAACCAGACTGCCTTGGCAACAAGCCATGCAAATAGATGGCCCGAAGTGCAGTTATCCAGATGTACAGTGGATACAAAGGATTGCGTAAGAGCCACTGTAGCGCTGCATTATGGTATGCTGCCAATGCTAATATATTGCAATAGCAGAGGAGAAAACAGCAGAGGTGGACCCTCACATGGCTGTAGACAGCAATTTAACTCTGCTTAAAAGACAAGAGAAACTAGAGCACTTCGTAACAGGAGATCGAGCAGGCCCCATATTGATGAGCAGACGCCAGAGAGGATGGCATGACTGGAGAGTAGCCAGCTTGAGTATTCTGCAACACCACAGTGTGAACCTCCAAAGAGAAGGTGATATGTCATGTGAAGGTTACTATAGGCCTAAAAGCTCAGTCAATGGGAAATTCTTAATGATTGCAAGCTACAGAACTGCCATTTTCAGCTGCACACTGCTTTTTTCCAGAAGCAAGCTGAAGGAGCAGCACCCTGGAATGCTGGCTGCCAGACAGCTGAGGTTGAGGTTTTTTCCTAGTCTCCTGGCCAAATTTAAGTGAAGCAGTCTTGTTGCTCAAATACTCTTAGCAATTTTTATTGTTTAGGACTATTGTGCCAGGATTTCTTATTTCTAATATCTCACTTGCCAGACAGGCATAACTGTAATAAAAGAGGAAGTTCAGGAACTGTCAGGTTTTTGCCATACTCATGTTCAAGATGGCAAAGGTTCAAATTTAGCTCTCCAGGAAAGAGTATTTCCCCAGATCTGCAGGAGGTCTTTTTCTTCGGAATACTAAGGAGTCATCAGGATGTTATAAAAGTATTTATGAATATCTTACTTAAGCCAGCAGATACACTGACAGCTTTGCATAATGGCAACATTTGGGCCATTCATCTATCTACTTAAAAGCCTCACTGTCCTTACTAAGCCTTCTGCAGAACATTCAAAACTAACACTGTACCAAAAGCAACCTTTCAAAAAGCTCGAGCATGTTAAAATGCTGACTTCTTGTTATCTGTTGTGAACACAGTGGTATAAATGCAGTTTCAGGTCCAACTACCGGCACAATTTCTCCCACCCTGATAAACCTCAACAAAACATCATGTGTCAATTTTAACTTTGCTATAACTGATCCATGAAGCCCCTGTGGGGATATCAAGTGCCAAATACCATATAAACAATAACTTTTTTTTTCCCCTCTTGTCATTTATGGATGCCACACCAGCTTCACATTTATTAGTCTGGCATTTTCTAGCTTGGGGGGGTGTTGATGACATGGTAGAAAAAGTCTATTCCAGCTTTAAACTAACTGTACATGAGACACATCTCACCCAGAGGCTCATCATTACACAGCTCAGAGTCCTTTTACTTCAGGAACTTTCTAACTTCATAGAACTGTCCAATCCAAGTTTAACATTTTCATCATGTTCTTTCTCTTTGATCATCAGACCCTGTGCTTTATAGGTTTTTCACTTCATAGGCTGACAAAAAAAAAACCAATCCCCAAAAACTCTCTCCCCAAACTATCTGAGCTTTCTACATGCTGCAGGGGACTCCCTTGAGCCATGTACAACCTGGCTTCTATATTCTGCAAATCTTCCCAACAAATCCAAACATTTATTTTTCATACTGAATACTTTTATGGAGCTTCCCTGATATTCAGTGTATTACCTGGTTACTTAACCTTAAAGCGTCAGCTGGAAGCCAGTACATTAACTCCACGGGATTGAGCACAACTCCCATCAAGGTAATAGCCTCTCTGTAATATTAACGCCTTCTTCATTTATCATTTTCACATATTAACTTTCAGGATGGAGTTGTCTCTCGTTACTATGACTTCTGGAATTCAATCTATTTTGTCTTTTCCAACAACTTGAACTAAAAGAAGACATTCTTTGACAACAGCCATCTGTCAGTAATGATTGTCTCCTGCAAAGTATACACGAGTATATTTTGCTTGAATCCAGTATGCTTAACGCAGCATCTGTCACTCATGTTGACACCACCACATGAGAAGACAATGATTCATTTCAGTAACTGGCTTTTCTACTCTGTCCTAGAACACTTAACACTACCAAAATAGTTCAGATGCCTCTGAAGCATCAAGTGGAGTCTGCATTTACTGATATTTTCATGACTTAATATCAACATTTCAACTTAAGCACAAAATTTTGTGTTTGTTTTTAAGTATACAGCAGTAAGGTCAGATTTGTGATTTAATCATTTCTAAATGACTGCACATTTAAAGTATGTATAAATGATTTGTGGGTAAGTTACTCAACACATGCTCACTTGGGCCAACTCATCTGAGTTCTTCTATCTTGATCCTTAAAACACCAGATTTCACTTTTGATTTAAAAGTATCAACAGAGTTTAGACCCAAATGAACAAACCATTAGTTGTGAGATGAGCTTGGCTCAAGCTTAAAATCAAAAGTCTACGGTAAAGGAGAAAACTGAATCCATGTTCTCCTTGGTCCAAGACAAGGGTATTAACTTGCTACAATTCTGTCTTACACAAGGGACATGTAATAAGCTATCTGTACATAATCTGTTTTATCTCTACACAGTCACTTAAATAATACAAGACAAATATTAAACAGGATCAGAGTTGGTAAATAAAGCTGACACTATCAGCAGAAAGAGAACGAGAGTCTTTCAGTCTGCCCAAGACAAAGATGTACACAAAAAGGATCCAAGGTTTGAACCAAACTGCTCATATGTACTTATCCAACAAGAAAAAGTTTGAGACAGTAAGACTGGGCAGCCAGACCAACAGCAGAGACTATGCTAAGAGCCTTAACAACAGCTTCTTTTTAAAGAGATTTCCAGCATAGTCAAGATGTGGGAACAGCTGTTTGGCTCAGTCGCATCTCTTCTCACCCAGAACTTCACCCAGGAGGGGCAGATCCAGGAAACTCTCGTAGCGAGGGCCTACCCCCCGCGGCTCCCCTCCCACAGCGCGGCCCCAACCAGCCGCGTATTTCCCGCTGCCGCGACACCGAACCGCCTCCTCCCCGGCACAGAAGCCGTTCCTACAACCACAAAACCCCGAACGGCCTCCGCGGCTGGAAACAAGCGCTCCGGCCTCCACGAACCAGTCCCGCCGCAGCCTACCCGTCACAGCAGGGCTCAGCCCCCGCAGGCGCCCATGGTGCGACGCAGCCCCAGCCGACGCGTAGGCCCCAGCAAGACCGGGCACACCTCTCTCGGCACAGCGGCGCTCTTCCGCTGACACGCTGCTCCCAGCCAATAGGCTGTGGGGATGATGGAAGGAAGGCGGGTGTTTCTGGTAGCGTCAGTGGAGCGCCGGAAGCGGTGGGAGGAGGTACGGCGCTGGCTGCGGGAGCTGCCTGCCGCGCCGCGGGAGACGGGTGAGCGGCGGGACCTGCTGGGGGGGCCTTACTGCGGAGCCGAGTTCCGGGCCTCCCTCCTCCTCGAACTGAGCGTGTCAGAGCCCTAAAGTGTGTCCCTCGGCCTCGGCCCGCGGGCTCCAGTGGTTGGCCGTGTGGCGTGGCGGGGCGCGGGAAGGGGCCTTCCTGCCCTCCTGGCTGCTCCCCGCGGTGCTCGGGTCGTGGCTGAAGAGTCCGTGAGGCCCGTCCTGGGAGACGGTGCCCGGCGCGGGGAGGGGTTGGGTGCAGGGGTCCCTCTTCCTGCACGTGTGGGGAGCCCAGGTGGTGGGGCGGGAGCTCCTGTTTCCCCGGGTCTCTCAGAAGTTGGAGTGAATGGAAATGGGGGGACGGGAGGGGGGTAGGAAGGGTGGTCTCCTTTGGGCAGGTGGCTGCGGTGTCGGCACCGAGGATGACTGTTGTAAACCTTATCTTTTAACCTTTTAAAAACCCATGCGTGGCAGTAGATTTTGAGTTTTAATTTAATTTGTGGTTTTGTTTTGAAGGGAAGGACGTTACTACTTGTGCATACTTCTGAGAGTTATTTTAAACTTCAGTAAATAGTACTGAATGTTTTGAGGCTTTATAAATCCCCATGTAAACGCTTTCAGGGAAGCATCTCATGGGTGTGATGGTGCAGCATCAGTATCCTTATGTTTCTAGAGAGATAAATAAGACATGAGTGTGTCAGCTGCTTTTCTTATAGTACTGGAATAAATCCTTATGCTTAGCTTAACAGTAGAGTGTTCTGTAATACACTTAAGGTCTTCACTAGTATTTAAAAACTCAGTCTGCTCTCTGTGATTCTCTGTTCTCATTCATGCTCCTTAAGTAGGCTCTTAACCATGCATTAGAGTTTTTATGGATAGTCTTATAATAATTCTTTATCTCAGGTGTCTGGGACTTCAAGGCAACAAAGACTCTGTCAGATACACAAGAAGATGTGGAAACTCACACAATCTGTGCAAGCAATGAGTATTTTCATACAGTGATTTGCCCTGGGTGAAATGTTCAGCGTTGGTTGGTACTTCCAAGTGTAAACGTTGAAAGCATTGCAGGTTTGGCCTGTTATGACAACAGTATGGTGATCTGGTGTATTTTGTTGTCAGAATGTGCTGCAAGACAGAAAGTCACGGTGGAGACGATGATCCATACAGTTTGCATTGACATTGTAAGCATAGCAGCTCCCTTGCAGCCTGGTAGAATATTCTTTTCATAGCGTGACACTAATGAAGGAGAGGATGTTGGTAAATGCAGGTGTTCAGGCAAAGATAGCACTTTGAGGCTATCAGTCATTGCATTAACATAACCCCCAACAGGTTGCTTCCGTTTTTCTGGGTCCCAGTGATATATTAAAATGATGTGATAACAAAACTGAATCAGTGGGATTGTAAATCCTCATCAGAATGCTGATGCTGTTAATAATTTTCCACATTTCTGGCTTTTTTCCCCTTTTGAGGTTGGAGTTAATTTGATTTTTGTGATGAGTGCTTTTTTAAAATATTTTTTTCCTTTTTTTCTTTCTTTTATTTTTAGTCAAAATTATTCAGAGCAGGTCAGGAAAGTTTGGAAGAAAGCCTCTTCCTTTAGGCAACTTCGTATCTAGGTTGAATATGCCTAGACTTGTTGCATTCATGATTCTAATTGTTTTTGAAAATCCTATAGCCTAATATTTGTTGCGAGGAAGAGAATATTTGTTATTAGGAAGAGATGGATTCTTTTTGTATCCCTGTTTTTCCTCAGTGCCTCCCTCACAGTATGTTCTGTACTGGTGTGGTGTATTTTTTCCATATGCTCTTATGCTTCTGCTTTTTCATCTTATCAGTAGAGAACTGTCTATTCAGTGTTTTCTGCCTGACCCAGGTGTTGGGAGAGGAGGGGGAAGTTACTTTTTTTTTCCCCCCCAAACTCAGTTTAATCTCATTTGCTTCTTGTCTACGTGAGAGATACTGGAATATCTTTGAAGCCCTATAAAATACAGATTCTAATTGTTGGAAGAAAAAGTAGTGTTTTCTCTCTCCCTTTATATCCTCAAAGGAGCAATTGTTGCCAAATTGGAAGATGATGTTTCTAATAAGTTAAATTCTCTAAGCATCTCTCCTAGGTCTTACTTACACAAAAGCTTTTAAGCTTTTTTTGAGAGCTTTCCAAAGCAGAGGGACAGAACTGCCCCACGTATGTCGGTCTCTGCAGTTTCTCAGAGAAACAGTGTAAGCCCAGATGCATCCCAGTAACATCAGAGATACTTCAACTGCATTTGCAGTGCAGCATCACTTGTGTGTTTTGCTCACATATGGCAAGATGCAGCCATCTGGATGAGAAAGCTGTATGTTTTTGAAACAAAACTGTAGATTCTGCAGAAAGTTGATAGCACACGCAGGAGAATGACGAATCCTGGAGAAGTAGGCATTTCTAAACATGATGAAAATTGATTCCTCAAGTAAGTGTAAACAAACAAGAATCATGCACGAAATATTGCAGAGTACTGGAGTGCTTTTGCAAATGTGTCAGGGTTGTTTTTTTTTTTAGCATATATTATTCAGAAAGCAAAGAATAATAAAAAAATAATGATTTCTAAAGAACACCCAGTTGCACAAAAAATTCTAAAGTTTAAGCGACCCTTGTAGTCTGCTTGATGAAGAAACTCTTTTTTGTATTACATCAGTTATCCTAGCATAGATCAAGACCTAGTGCTGTGGTAATGGGAACAAAGCCATTCTTGGCAGCTGGCCACAGTGGAGCAGCTCACACTGCCTGAGCAGGATAACTTCTGTGTATGCTAGAGTGTCTTTATTTGAGAAAATCATGACCTTGCTTTAGGGAAAATGGTCACCTCTGGTCAAACCCAGGAAGAGGTTGTTTGAATGAATACAGCAAGTGATTTTATGCCATGATATTAAAGAAATATCAACTACCTTTGCTGTATATGCTAAAATAGTCAGTATGAGTGACAATGGTGTTAGGTGTGAAACAAAAATAGATTGTGTTTTTGTTTTTCTGTTTTTAATCTTAGTTTTAGAACAACTTCATAGGGAAAGAACAGATAAATGTGAATACAGCATAGTAAACTTGAGGTTCGATCTCTTGAATCCCTGTTAATGGAATCTCCTCATATTGATCGTAAGAGTTTAGTCTCTTTTTGGTTGTTATTAAAACTGTTAGGTCACATCATTTAAGAAAAGGAATTTTTTCTTTTATAGAAACATGAAATGTGTTTAAGATGCTAGGAAATGCATTTTCCTCTCTTCAAACATTTTTTCTTTTTTTTTTTTCCTAGTATTTTCAAATGCATTCTTACTTTATCTCATTGGTCCCAGCTAAAATTTGTCTTTTTAGTCTTCTGTATAAAATTGGTCTCCTCCTACCTTTTTTCCTGTACCAGCATTTTGAGCATAATACTTGATGGTGGATTCTATCTGGTTAGTTTTCTTCATTTCATTCCTTTGGTTTTGTGCGTATATTGTCTCTGTGTGCATGATTTGATTTAGGAGTCTTGAGTGAACATGAAATCCTTAAGTTGTGTTAAGTATAATAAATTTTATTAAGCCTCCCTGATAATTGGCTGATAGTTAGTATTGCTAAAAATCATTCAGCCTAATCTTGTGATTTACCATAACAATGATGTGGCAGCAATCTAAGATTTATTAACAAAGTTGTGTACAAATCTATAATCTCTTATTTTGTGACAAATAGGCTAAGTGAGAAGGATACTAAAACACTCATCCATGACACGGTGCCTGCTGCCAGTGATGTGTGTTGGGAAGTTGGAGGTGGCTTGATTGACAGAGCAGCATGATGTATAAGCCTGCACTTAGCTTCAGTGGCAATTGTGTGTTGTTTTTTGAACACTGTGTTCAGTCAGTGATTGCAGTAACTGCTGCAGGCATCAGGACTTGGACACTATTTGTCAAAATGCAGAAAAACCCACTTGAACACCTTATCTGAATCCAGCTTCTGATATTTGCTGTTGGTCTAAAAATTGGGTGAGGTTCATCATCAGGTACCAAAGTCAATGCACATGTAAGAGGTGGGTGGGTTGTGGTCAGCAGGGGTGGGAGCTGGTGCCAGCAAGAGGCTTAGGTGCTCTCTAGCAGGTATGGACAGAAGGAGTGGTCCACCTTGGGGCAAGGGCTGTACATGAGTGACCAGTAGCAAAGTGTTTTGAGAAAGAATGCATGACGCAATGTAAAGATTTTGTGTTGCCTTGGTGAATTCTCTCCTTCCTGGTGCATGTAAAACACAGGGATATTCAGGTACTGTTCAAGGTACAAAGAAGAGAGGAGTGTGGGAACAGTGTAGAAGCAGAGGACCCTTCCAGTGAAGTGGGAAGGAGAGGGCACAGGGATGGCCTAAGAACAATTCCTGCACATGTAGCCCCTGGTATGAATTTTTAAGGATTTAGCAAAAGTTCATGAGGTAGCGAATGAAGACAAGTTGAGGCAATTACTGTGAAAGTGCCAGAAGGCGCTTCTGATGGATATACCTCACCAACAAATACAGCAATATGAGCAGTGGTTTCAGAATTAGTTAACTGTGATGTGGAGCACACTGGCGAGGGCAGGGACAGCAGACCTGTAGCTCTTACCCTTACCAAAGCCAGGGCCAACCAAACTCCATTGGTTTAGTCAGTTTTTGATTTATAATCTATGGCTCTATCAGATTAGTCCTGTGTCTTGGTTTTGGAACATACTTAAGGTCAAATCCATTATAAAATGGAGCAAAGTTTTATGAAGAAACTCTGGTTTGTGTGTACTGACTTAAAAAATCTGAACGTAAAGGCATATTCTAGTTGAGGAAAGAACTATTTCATCAGAATTTACCAAAGGAAAAGCATTTGGTAAATCAAACTTATTAAGCAACTGAGTCATATTTTTCTCTACTTAATGATATTGAAAGACACTTAAATAATTATAAATTAAGTGAATATATTTGATTTTTTTTTTCTGAGTGTTTTTAGGAAAGCAGTTACAGTAGCTTCCAAAAGCTTTTGCTAAAAAATGAAAGGAAAACTGAGACTTGAGATAGTGAGTAAAAGATGATAAAAGGGAAAGAAAAACCTGGAATTTATTAGGAAAGTGCTTTTTTGGTAATCACACAGACAGAATGTCTGTGTAATAATTTGTTACAGTAAATTTTTTTTATTTTATGAATTCAGCTGAGTAGTTCATATTCTTTCTTAAGTGTAGTGAATTACTCTTAATTCAGACAGATCATGGGGGACAGACATTCAAAAGATTTAGATTTTAAATGTTTGGTTTGCTTAAAAGAAAAAAATGTACTTATAAATATAGATGCATTTTTTGCTAACTTCAGTTTAATTTCTTTTATAGTTAATTGAATGGGTCTTCAGAAACAGAGCTGCTGAAACTGACACAAAAGTAAGTATATGAGTGTTTGTTGTTTTTCACAAAAATATATATCTGACAGTGCTACCTCTTTACAATTAACAGACCTTTTTGTCATGTTCTTAACATCTGTAATAATCAATATTTTTATATAGCTTCATAAGTCTATTTCCAGTTAAGTGTTTTTATTTTGTGAAACTAGGTCATGTTACGTATTTCTCTTTCTGAATATGTCCTACTGTTTCTTTTTCTTATTGATTATTTTTAATAGCAAGAGCTACCATTGTGAAGGGAAACTTTGAAAAATAGAATTCTAGCAGTTTCTTACCTGTTTTCAATGATGTTTACTATATAATTTGTCACCTTTATGATCAGAAAGGTTTCAGCTCCTGAAGTTTGTGTTGTCGATAACATAGCGTGACTAAAATATTTTAAGGTCATGGTTTATTTTCACCTCTAAGTTACTAATTTTGATCTTTGAAAGTCACCTTTCTCTGGAAAGAGGAATTCTTGTGTTCTGCTGACTCCCAATTAAAAACAGGAAAAATTTTTGTTTGAAGAGTGCACTTCATTCATGTATTCAAAATGCAGAGCTTTGTGCTAATGGAATGATGTGTTGTGTTCTAACCTCTTTCCAGATGGCTGAGATCATGAAATAATTCAATCAAAGTTATTATCTTATATTAAAAAAGTGGAAATTATTTGATCTAATAAATAAAGAGTTGAACACTTTTTAAAATAAGTTTTTTATTTTTAGCAGAGCAATATCAAAATTGCTATAAGGTATGTGTATGAATTTATATGTACAGCTGGTATTTGCAATATGTGTATATTTCTATAGAGCTGTTAATAGCAAGTCCTGTAATTATACTGATTATACTGCACTAATTTCCAGTTGTTCTTGCACGCCATGTGAGTTATTTTTGCCTAAAGTTCATTAATTGCTTTCTAAAACCAGATGGACTTACTTTTAAAAGGGCTAATTTATAAAAAGAAAGTGTATGTACAGGGCTTGTGCATAATACATTATATTGGGAGAAGTCTGTGAACCTTTATTTCTATGCTCACTGTCCTTTCATCTATTCATAATGAGGTCTGGTTTTGACTAATTGAATTTTTATTGTCTTTAGTGGCATATCGAAGAGATGAAATGTGGTCAGAAGGGCGATATGACTATGAAAGAGTTCCAAGAGAACGTCTCCCTCCAAGGATTCATCCTGATGTAAGTGTACAGTATGTTTCTTTAGCATTATGCTATACCTTTATACTATGACTTGTACCATAAAGACTGGATTTATGTATATATTTAAGTGCCTAGTGCACCCCGTGTTCTGTTCTGTTCTTATTCATTTAGGCCAACAGTCTAGCAAATGCATCTGCACAAGGGTAACAGGATGCCTATAGAAATTTTTTTTTTCAAATCTGTTGAAAGTGTTTTTGAATATTTGTGTTTTAAATTGATTTTCTGAGTGTGATTCTTTGTGTTATTAAAGAAGGGATTTTTAATAATTTCTGGAGAACCAAAGGCCATTCTATGTTGTATTTTCCCCCAGACTTTTTTAATTTTAATACAGCTTCAAAGTGATTTGAGGTGGTAAAATGACTACTTTTGGTATTGTCCTTGTAATGGATGCAGTTTTTTATTATGATGCCTAAAGTATAGTAGGAAATATTTATAACAAGTGTTCAAAATACGTATTTGCCATAGAAGTTGTGCTTTGGAGCCTTGTGAGGGAAATGCTTATCAAGAAGAATGTCAATGGAAATCTACTTTGTAGACATGGAGACTTCTACTATATGTTATGCTTGTAAAAGTTCAGTGCTGTATTTACATTACATGTGTTTGGAACTGGGGATGAAGGGGACTAGCAGAATATACTCATTTATCAAAATCAGTAATACCAGTCTGCACTAAAACACTCCCAGTAGTTGGGCAAACCAAGATCTGGTGTCTCTCTGCCTTACTGAAAGATGTGAAGCTGCTTCTCATACAGCTCAGCTGATTCAGGATGTCTGGGAGGCAGTTTCTGTCCTTGTAAGCCTGTGCCATCATATCTGTGTCCACATGTAGAGGTCAGACTTAATTTTGATGAGACAAGTAAGATAGAATTTATTCAATCTATGAATGCATTTGCTGATAGATTGAAGTACCTATTGTTTCAGAGAGCAAGAGACTTGTCCTAATCTAAACTAGGTACTAATTATATGTCAAGTATAGATTGTAGTAGGAACACATGTATTCAGACCTTGATAAAAAAGGACTTGGGGTACTGGTGGATGAGAAGCTCAACATGAGTCAT
>VYZX01013390.1:0-12831 GCA_013401335.1 Brachypteracias leptosomus
CTTCAGGAGGGATAGACAAGGTAAGAGAGGTGGAGGGGTGGCCCTGCATGCAAGGGACTGAATGTTCAGAACTTAATTACGAAGATGATACATTTGAGTGTTTTTGTGGTTTAAGGTTTGGGGAAGGGGAGGGACAGATGGAGTGGCTATTCCACTCCCCTTCCTACCACACTCTAGAAAAGGACACAGGAAGTTCTGCTCGCCCCTTCCTCGCTGGGATTGCTGCTGGCTCTGGACCGCACCTCTCTGTGGCTGCTACAACTCCACGTGGCTCGGGAGGAATCCAGCAACATCCGAGGATCAGTGTTGTATATATTTGTATATATACCTTCCCTTGATACCTTTGTATATCTCCCTTTCTTTAATATCCCTTTTGTTGTTCCCTGTTAAAAGTTGTGATCTTGATTTCCAACTTTGTGTGAGGCCTTTCTTCCTCCCCTGGGAGGGAAGAGGGGAGGGGGAAGAGGGGTGAAACAAATTCTGCTCTGTGGGGAGTTGCCCTGAGCCTTAAACGGAGACAAGTGTCTATAGCTCAAAATTAGAGGGATGGCCAAAAGGGCTGATGTTGTGGTGGGGGTCTATTATAGACTACCCAATCAGGACAGAGAGATTGATGTAACATTCTACAAGCAGCTGGGAGAAGTATTGCATTTGCTTGCCCTGGTTCTTGTGGGGGACTTCAACTTCCCAGGTATCTGCTGAAAACATAACACAGCAGAGAGGGAACAGTCCAGGAGGTTCCTAGAGTGTGTCAAGGACAATTTCCTTACACAGCTGGTAAGCGAACCTACCAAGGAGGGCACCCTGCTGGACCTGCTTTTTGTAAACAGGGAAGGGTTGGTGGGCGATGTAACAGTTGGAGAAGGACTGGGGTAGAGCGACCATGAAATGATTGAGTTCTCTATTCTTAGTGAAGCAAGGAGGGGGGGCAGCAAAACTGCCACCTTGGACTTCCGAGACTGCTTGATGGAGTCCCTTGGGAAGAAATCCTGAGGGGCATAGAAGTCCAGAAAGCTGGACACTCTTTAAGAAGGAAATCTCAAAGGTGCAGGAGCAAGCTGTGCCCTTGTGCTGCAAGTCAAGCTGATGGCAGAAAAGACTGGCCTGGCTGAACAGGCAACTTTGGTTGCAGCTCAGGGAAAAAAGGAGAGTCTGTGGCCTTTGGAAGAAGGGACAGGCCACACATGTTGACTATAGAGATATTGTGAGGCTATGCAGGGACAAGATTAGGAAGTCCAAAGCTCAGCTAATCTATCTTCTGTGGTAAAAGACAACAAGAAATTTTTTTATAAATACATTAATAGTAAAAGGAGGACCAGGGAGAGCCTCCCCCCTCTACTAGATGCAGAAGGAAACTTAGTGATGGGAGGATGCAGAAAAGGCAGAAGTGCTTAATGCCGCCTTTGTTTCAGTCTTTAGCAATAGGAGCAGTCCTACAGTGAGAATCCAGCCCTCTGGGCCTGAAGACCAAGACTGCAAACAGAGTAATCCCCCTGCAATCCAGGAGGAGACAGTTGCTGACCTGTTACACCACATAGATGTTCACAAGTCTATGGGACCAGATGGACTCCATCCAAGATTTCTGAGAGAGCTGGCAGAGAGAGAAGCCACTTTCCATCATTTTTCTGCAGTCCTGGATAACTGGGGAGGTCCCAGCAGACTGGAAACTAGCCAGCATGACACCCGTCTACAAGAAGTGTCGGAAGGAGGACCCGGGAGATTACAGGCCTGTCAGTTTGACTTCAGTGCGAGGAAAGCTCATGTAGCAGATCATCCTGAGTATCCATCACGCAGCATGTGCAACGCAACTGAATGATCAGGCCCAGTCAATATGGCTTTATGGAAGGCAGGTCCTGTTTGACTAACCTGATCTCCTTCTATAACATGGTCACCTGCTTAGTGGATGAGGGGAAGGCAGTGGATGTTGTCTATCTGGACTTTAATAAGGCCTTTGACACCATATCCCACAGCATTCTTCTAGAGAAACTGGCTGCTTGTGGCCTGGATGGGCACACTCTTTGCTGGGTGAAAAATGGGCTAGAAAACCAGGCCCAGAGAGTTAATGGGGTTAATTCCAGCTGGTGACTGGTGACGAGTGGTGTTCACCAGGGCTCTGTACTGGTACTGATACTGATCCTGTCAGTATCTTTTTTGATGACCTGGATGAGGGGATTGAGTGTACCCTTAGTAAATTTGCAGATGACACTAAACTGGGTGGAAGTGCTGATCTGATAGAGGGTAGAGAGGCTCTGCAGAGAGATCTGGACAGACTAGATTGATGGGTTGAGACTAACTGTATGAAGTTCAATAAGGCCAAGTGCCATGTTCTACACTTTGGCCACAACAACCTCTGGCAATGCTACAGCCTTGGGGAGGAGTGGCTGGAGAGCTGCTCATTGGAGAGGTACCGGGGGGGGGTGTTGATTGACAGCAGCTGAACATAAGCCAGCAGTGTGCCCAGGTGGCCAAGAAGGCCAATGGCATCCTGGCCTGTATTAGGAATAGTGTTGCCATTAAGTCCAGGGAAGTGTTCCTGTCCCTGTACTTGGCACTGGTGAGGCTGCACCTCGGATACTGTGTTCAGTTTTGGGCCCCTCACCACATGAAGGACATTGAGGCACTGGAGCGTGTCCAGAGAAGAGCAACAAAACTGGTGAAGAGCCTTCAGCACGTGTCTTATGAGCAGCAGCTGAGGGAGCTGGGATTGTTTATCCTGGGGAAAAGGAAGCTCGGGGAGACCTTATTTCTCTCTATGGCTACCGGAAGGGAGGTTACAGAGAGGTGGGAGAAGGCCTGTTTAACCCAGCAACAGATGATAGAACAAGGGGAAATGGATTCAAGCTGCGCCAGGGGAGTTTTCTCTTCGATATTAGGAAGAAATTCTTGCTGAGTGGATTATCAGGTGTTGCAATGGGTTGCCCAGGACAGTGATGGAGTTCCCATCCCTGGAAGTGTTTAAGAGCTGATTAGATGAGGTGCTTAGGGATATGGTTTAAGGGGTGAACATGGTAGTGTTGGGTTGAAGATTGGACAGGATGATCATACAGGTCTTTTCCAATCTAGACATTTCTATGATTCTATGATTACCATGTCAAGGATGACAAAGTAAGGTAGAATTTTTTATTCTGGGAAAGAAGTAATTATGAAGTTTTGATATGACAATAATGTATGATGCAATGAGGAGATGGATCTGGAAAGATAGTTTATTTTTCTTAGTGATATCTGATTAGATTGACATTCCACAGAGAACAGAAAAATGACTGAAATATCTGTATACATATGTGAGCAGTGTAGGTAAAAAAGGATTAAAAACAGATCAGTGAAACTATTTAGTAAATGGAATCAAATGTAATAGCATAAGATATAGTGGTAGAAGTGGTAGAAGTAGTAACAAGGCTTTGTATGAAAAGAGGAGATGATTGAACAAGAGGACTGGATTTTTTTTTTTCCTTAATATTTAATTCCTTGACTAATGCAAGATTTTGCCATAAGCCTACTGGGATAGCAGCAGTGTTAACTGTATCTAGTATTTATTTAATTAAAGTATATTTTATCACTCATGGTTCTGGACTATTATTGTAGATGTTTAAGTCTCATTCATCAAGATCTTATGACCGACACTGACATGTATTACTCTGTGTATCAGCACATTTTGGTTAGTGTAGTTTGGTACTGTCACCTGGAAGATTATCTAAATACTTAACGTATTCTTGGCCAGGAAAAAAAACCTCACAGTCCTGCAAAGACTACCTTCTGTTCTTTCCGTGACTTTCAAGTCTACTGAAAAGACCTGTTTTCAGGCACGGTTGTGTGGTTTTCAAGGTCTGTGTTTTGGTTCTTTAGAAATAAGTGAAAGGAGTCAACCTTCTGAAACTGAGTACAGATCTCATATGTCCTAGTATGTTCTTATCTTGTATGTCAGTATTGTGAATGTATATACCAGCAAGTATTCCTATTTAATCTTAAATCAGTCTTCTGCAAATTAGGTCATGGAAAAAGAAAAACTTCTAAAAAGTGTAGACTTCTGAAAATCTTCGCAGAAGTAGTTTTTTCTTTAAGACTTATATTCAAGACACAAAAAATCTGCTGTTTTCATATGTGTTGAGTACACTGAAACGTACAAATCTGTTAAGATGGTACATTCTAATGAGACGAATAACTTTAATTTATTGAGCTTTCTTAAAAGATACCTCTTTGGGACTGATATATTATCTGACCAGCCTTGTGTGAATTCTGATTCTAGAAGCCAATGATAAATTTGCCATAGAGAGTGGAATTTAGAAGCATGAACCACCAAATGCTGTGCTTTTGCTAAGAAGTTTAGGAAAAAGATAGCTGTTATAGTAACTCTCCTGCTTTTCCTCTAAAATTCTTCCCATGAATTGCAAATTAACCAGATCATTCTTCCTGGTATACTTATATCCACAGAGCTTCAGAAACTACAGAGAACTTTAAGGTTGTGTTTAAAATTTTATAAAATTATTATGCTTATTAAGATGAATCCCCTTTCCATACAATTCTGCATATGGGAGTTAGAGTGTAGCCCTTGTATTTAGCATGTGTATCAAAAGATGGAATTAGAGAAAAGACAGTATTAAGACAATGTTTATTAAATGCTGCTCTCTTCTTTTGCCTTCTGCCTGTGTGCAAACCTTTCTGGATTCTACTCCATGTCCTCTGAAATCCTTTCCCAAAATAAGCTTCTTCTAAATAAACTGCATAGACAGTTATATTTATTTATGAAAATTAGTTCAGGGATGAAAACGCACATAGAAATGCAAGCCCACAAAGATATTTTTATTGGAACCAGTGTCCTTCCTACTGTATCCTCTTGTGCTTGTCATCAATTATCACAGTATTTATATTAGTTTTCCATTTTTCAAAATCAAAGCGTAAGACAAGAACTTTGACTAGTATAGCTCAGCATGATTATGATTTCAGTGGAACTATGTAAGTTCACAGCCATCTCCTGATTATATTTATTTTTTTTCACAGACAATCTGATTTGAACCTGAGTGGGTTCAAACTGTCTTGGTCAGAAACACTGACATATTGACTCTGATGAAATGATGACATGGAAACCTAAGTAATTGGATTGAATGGAGTTTGCAGCTTTTATTTACAAGTATGGGACATGCATTGCACAGCAGCTAAGGTTAAGCTGTTTTTTTGTGTTTAGCACATCACTCCCACTCTGTAAATATACCTTTAAAGATTTTCTCAGGTGAATTAAAAGATATGAAGGTAAAGAAAATGGCTTCCTCACTGAATCCCACAGATTCTTACTCTCATTTTTCAGAGTCAAAATTTCACCAGTCTGTCCAGGATATTTTTCTCATTAAAATAGTCATATGTCTTAGCATAGAGTATAGTAGCCTGCATGTTAACATACTCACTGTTTATCTTGCTCCTTCAGTACTTTAGAAATATTCAAAGAACAATATAAGTACTTTACTTTGGTTTGGGCCAGTGAACATGCAGATGAACAGTATGTTAGAATGCAGAAGGAAGATCTGATGACATCTTTTGCTACTATTTAAACAGGAGAGTGATGGTCAACGGCTCGATGTCCAGATGGAGGAAGGTGACAAGTAACGTCCCTCAGGGGTCTGTGCTGGGACCGGTCTTGTTTAATATCTTCATTAATGATACTGACAGTGGCATTGAGTGCACCCTCAGCAAGTTTGTGGATGATAGCAAGCTGGGGGGTGCAGTTGATAGGCCAGAGGGACGGGATGCCAATCAGAGGGACCTGGATAGGCTGAAGAGGTGGGCCCAGGTGAACCTTATGAGGTACAACAATGCCAAGTGCAGGGTCCTGCACCTGGGCCGGGGTAACCAGCACTATCAGNACGTCAAAAACATGAACTGTAGAGTAATTATCAGGACTAATAAGTCCATTATAAGAACTCTTTATCTTTGCTCAAGGAAAAGATGATACGGCTTGGCAAAGCTCTCTAGGAGCCTAAAAACACAGTATGAAAGGCTTAGATACCATTTCATAATTAAAAGACTAACACTGACAAATAGGATAGAACTAAAAGGGGTGCTTTGGGAGGGTGGTAAATCCATTTAAGAGCAACTCAGTTTCTCTGGGGTTTTGATTTTGCTGCTTTCTTGGGTTTATTTGGTGCTTTTCTTTTTTCAGAGAAGGTATTAAAAATGAATGACTTCTCACCTCGTCTTCCATGAGGCTGACTAAGTAGCAGTGATCTGCACTTTTATAATGTGGTACATTTGTCAGCTGATTCATCAGATTGTAGTCAAGAATTATCATAATTATCAGTGGTAATAGGACTCTGAAAATAAAATACAATAGTAGGTTTGTCATGAACTATACTATCAGTTCTGCCTCATAGTATTTTTAGAATAATAGCATTCTAGCTTTAATATCGATAGTTTGTGGATTTTGTAGGTAAGGTCAAGCCTATAAGCATTTGAGTGATCCATTTCTGTGTTTTAGTCTAGTTGCATACGTGGAGAGAAAAGGAGTTTGGGATAGCTTTTGAAGATGGTCAGTGGTCAAGAGCATAAGTAAGCTTAGGTATTGCTACTAGTATACACTTTTTGGATTTTTTTTAGTCTTTTCAGAAGAAAAACTTAAAAGCAAACAAAAAACTAGCAATTTGTCTTGTTTTGTTTTAATTCTGGAACTTGAAAGAGATTCTACAATCCACTATATTTTGCTTTAGCACCCTTTTGAATAGCTTTAATGTCCTTTTGCTACAATTTTTATATATATGTGTATTAGTAGTCATAATGTGGGCTGAAAAATACAGTGAAAACTTGACCTTGTTTTCAGGATATAAGATTGACGTGTATTCAGGGACTCACTCTGCAGAACTTGAATGCAGCAGAGACAATGTTTGCTCCATGCATTCTGGAGTACGTTATTAAGACATGGTGTAGATTATAGGCATGTAGGGTCTGGAAGCTGCTGAGCTGTCCCTTCAGGAAAGTATTGTCATATGCAGTATGGAACCATTTTTTCAAAAGAGGCTTAGATACATATAGAGAGTTAACTTTTCTCATTTCTTTTATGTGGGCTTCTGGGTTTTACAGTGCCATATGTGAGTTCACTGTTAAAGACAGCATTAAAGAATTGACACAGTGGTGGTCGTTGCAGTCCATATCACAAGCACCTTGTCACTCTGCATATTTTGAAAGAAATCTAAGACCTGCCCTTAGTATTTGCAATTAAAACATAGCATTGATCCTGTTTCATGTAATATTTTTCAGTATTTTTGAAGAGCTTAAACAAGTACTATTTCTTTATCTATACACATTAAGCAAAACCGTCTGGTAAGTAGTATGCATGTAAAGGCAAAAAAATTTCTTATGCAACACTGTATACGTACATATATGTGTAATGCCTTTTAAATGAAACAAGAGAACAAAATTACTTCATCTAGGCTCCTATCTTACCTGTATATCATCTAAAATAGTTGTTCCATTGCTACATAAAGACATTCTTCCTGGTGACATCAAAGTAATCAGATCTTAACTTGCCAGGAAGACCAGATTCTTCATGAATTTTTACACAGAGTATGAGAGAAACTTTGCCAGGATAGAATAACTGAAAAAGTAAATTGTCCCTGACACTAAAGGTGAATTGCAAGGCAGAAGGATATACCCACAACCTTGGTTAGTTTTACACTAATCTTTGATATATTCTGTTTCTTTGAATTTAAAATCTTCTCTCTACTCATCACATTATTTATTGTTAACCATTTAATGTTAACATTTTTTGGTAACATTATGAATTAGAAAGGTTTCTTATAAAATTGAACATATTTGTTGGAAACTGGATTTAGTACATTTTGACCTGCTGTTCACATTTTTTATTACTAAACAGCCTAAAACCATGAGCCTTATTGATTGGATCTATTTACACATCACTGCTGTCTTTTTGCTGTTAACATTATGTTCTTGATGGTAAAAGGTCAGATTAAATTACTAACAACTTCAGCTTTGTGGTACTGCTCATTCACTGAAAATCTATAGAGCTACACCAGCCTTTCTGCTGGTAATCCAGCCGGATCTTTAAAAACAAGGTATGGTTTTTGCTCTTAACTTACTTACATGAATAATTTAACAAGTTCTGAGTATGAAGTATTCCTTACTTACTGGGTTGTTTGAAAACTTTTATTTTAGTCAGTTAAAGCGCTTATTTAAAAAGAAATTAAAATAAATAGAAAGTATATTAAGCTTTATGGAATTCATTTTAAGCATTTAGAAACAGGAATTCTGTTATAATATATCAAAACCTAATTGTGCAAAATTTGGTAGAATTGGTTTTTTAATCAAACTTTCCTGTGAAATTTGTTGGTATAGAAAGTTTTTTTCTATTGGCTGATTCATTGGAAATATCTGATCCTGTTCAGTAAATCATAGCTGGAGGAGAAAAAAAAAGTCAGTATTCTCTTTGGTCAGTTCCAAATCTCCAGAACCATTTGTGTGTATTTACTGATCATAGCAATATTTTAATATGCTATGGGAAGTGAAATACCAAAAAAGATCTTACACAAGTTTGCAGCTGAGGAAAAAAAAAAAAACTTTCAACATAATGTAAGATGTTCATTTCATTAACTAGAAGTGACCACTTATCCTAACTAGTGAAATAGAAGAAACTGCATCTAATTTGCTTCAGCAATTCTTATCTACAGAAAAACTAAAAAATATTTATGCCTGGAAAACTGGAATTCTGTTTTGAGAAACACTTTTAAGCTTTGAAGAGTGATGTCTTTGACTAATTCAAGGAAACATTGGGCTTGATCTTTGAGGTCTGAGACATTACAAGTAATCCATTCTTTTGGTGATAGTTTCACTTGCATTAAAAAAGAAGGGTAAAAAGGGATATAAGCATGTCAATTAGATCAGTCACTGATTTTTGATAGAAAAATATCTTTTAAAAATATCAGACAATTCAATTTATAACATAAATCTCTATTATTCTTACTGTGCTGAATTAGACAATTTCTAATAAAACTCCATAAGATGCAAACTTCGTCTTATATAATGAAATCACAAAACCAGAACATATTCTTGATATCATGCTGGTAAATAGGCAGAAAAAAATCCCACTGAAAAAAATAAGTTGCATTGATATAAGGACATCGTAAAAGAAATTCTACTCAAATTTACTGTACATGTTTCCCTGTGGTTTTATATACTTTTACAGATAGTAGAAAGAAAATAAACTTTTGTTTTCACTAAGTCTCTGAAAGTTTTCTATTCTATTGTTGTAACTTTTTGTGTTGTAACAATTCCTCTGTTTCTTGTAACTTAATCAAATAGTCAAGAATTTGTTATGAAAAACATATATAGGAGGAAAACTTGTATGAAAAAGGGAAAATTCAATCCAATATTGACAATATTCAAAAGAATAAAATCCATTTAGTCATTCTAATTGTTTTTATTTTTTTCAAAATACCAAGTTTTCTGTTTCATTCCTTATTTTAAAATTGAATAAAAAAAATAGGGTGTTATGTTTCTTACATGAAAATTGGAGAAAAACTAAACAATATGTAAAGTAATTTGAGGCTTAAAGGGAGTAAGTCCCCTGTGAAAACAAAACAAAATATGCTAATGTTAGCCAAATACTTTAAATAATTTAAAATAGGCTTCCAAGAATTCTTATCTCCCAGGGCAAACAAATTCTCTGGTAAAAGAAGGTCCGACAATAAGTGGCAGAAGAACACTAAAGCAAATATTGATGTTAAAGTGGCTTTAACTTCTGAACAGAATATTTTCTCACTAGAAAAAAAATAGGTAGAAAAATTATGTATGTTTAAAAATATTACAGTAATGCTGATAAAGGATTTGGTGTAATATTTACCTTTCCCAAGTCATACTGGATAAGTTATTCTTCTCAGATAAGCAGATGGGTAACGTTAAAAAAAAAAATCTAGCAATTTTGAAAAGATGGCTTAATTCATTCCCAGAAATAAATTGAAACAATAAAATCATGGGGGTTACGAGTAAAAAAAGTATATTTCTAAACTTACATAATTATGAAAAGCCTTTAGCAATTCTGTTAAGGAAATGTTCAGGATATGTCTGTTTTCTGCAGTACAGAATTTTCTGAAGATCTTGGCCACCAAATGCTGGTGTCTGTCTATTATTCAAACTGGAAATGTGACCCAGTTAATTCAGCTCCCAGCCCAAGGTAATAGGTTCTGCCTTTATTTAGTTCTTATTGATTTGTTAGCAGGCCCAGAAAGCAGTGTTCTGACTTTCACCCATATAGAGGACCAACCCTCTGAGGCTATGGAGAGGTAGATTTTTCTTGATAGCTTGTATATTTCTGTGCTACTCTACTGCACTATGTCTCTGTATCCCCAATGAAACCAATTAGGAATCTTGTTGTGTGAAGCATCGTACAACCATGTCAAAATACATGGGGATAAGTAGACAGATAAAGGGAGAAGGTACTACTGTTCAGTTAAAAAATGCACACATTTTAAACTGAAAAAAATTAAGTGCCTCATATAAATAATACTGAGACTCTATATTAGTGCTAGTCCTTAGCCTTTCTAGGAATCACCAGGACTAGGATTGGTATCTGACAACCCACATAACCTCTAAATGGTTCCCCAGGCTTCACTTTGAATCTAGAGTTTGGCAGTCTTTCGCATCAGGAGACAGTTAGTTCTTCATTTACTTTCATAACATAGTGCAGTATTTGCAGCAGAGGAGGCCACTGAACCCAGGTTGCCTTCATACATCATTAGTTGCACCAGAGACAGTGTCACACCCAACCTAGTGCACTTACTCACAGGACTGAAAGCTACATCTATCTTTGAAAAGAAAAAATGCAAGAAGAATAAGATTTTATTTAATAATATACATTCCTTTTTATTATTTTCTGTTGAAGATTTTGTATGTTTAAAATCAGAGGAAGATAAACTCCGTGGCTTTTTGAGTGATTTTCAGATCACGGAAGAGACTTTTTTAAAGGTAAATATTTTTTGTTTGAGAAAGACACTTTTTTTTAAGACTTTTTCTCCATACCCATGGAATATATTCATTTGCAGTTGTTCTTTAGCACTACTTAAAAATCTTATAGTCTCAACAGGAAATTTTTTTCACAAAGAAATAGAGTGAAAAAATATGAGTAATTTGTGAAGGTCATTTGTCATCTGTAGTAATAGACTCGCAGGCAGTATGTAGTAGCAACTCCAGTAATCAGTACTAAAGTTATACTCTGAATAGCTTTAAAAAAAGGAATAACCACTTCCTGCTTTCATCACAGGTCATTTTTCACTAATAGACTAGAGCAACACCTGCCACTTTGGCATCTAGAATCTGTTTCTTTCAACAAAGTTTTCAGTATACCTAAGCCATTCGGGTATCTTTAATCTCACATCAGAGTGAAAGTTCTAAACTTCAATCTGCCTTTGGAAAAAGGTGTCTCTTGGTTTTCAGAGAGAGATATAAGGTCAGGGTTGCTTTTGTATTAATAGATCAATAATAAAGATAATCATACAGTGGCACTGACTTTTCTCATGTTTGACCTTGAAGTATTAGATTATTGCTTAATACCAGCCAGAAATATTTTATCCCTTCATGTTTGCTTCACTAATTTTTAGCACTTTACCACAGTATCTTATTCAAATATAAATAAAAGTTGAAAGCACAAAAGTGACACAATTATGTAAACTGGATCAGATCAGAGTGCAAATCTCCTCATGGGCCGTAATGGGTATCATTTAAGCTGTTAACTGAGCCTATTACAAAAAGTACAATTACTTTTCATTATTGTGTGACAAATATGCCAAGATTTATCAAAACTTGTTTCCAATGCAAAACGAATGCATTTACTAGATTTCCTTTTAAAGAAACAGCGCTTTATTTTCTTAGTACTGAAGCAAAAAATAGAATAATTTTGAGGATTTAGGAATAGCTCCATCATGTTCAAATTTTACAGTTCTGTAAGAAAATTACAATCACAGGGACTAAAAAATTTCATCACTGAAAAAGCATGACATTGATTTTTGAAATGATGTGTATTTTATTCCTACATTAATGCCTTTCAACTCATATATAGAAATAGCTTCCCAACCATTGTTTGGAGATTTAGTTGTATTATATATGCATGATGTTTATTTCAAGAAGACACAAAAGAAGACTGGCGTATCTAAATTTTCCCAACAACCAACCCAACCTAACGATGGTGCAAAGGTAGTTTGGCCACAACCCATGTAAAGAACATCACAGAAGACAGTAATCACTAGCCCAACCTTAAGGCAGTTTTTTATTAGGTAAATTAATTTTGCTCTTAAAAGAACAAAACAAAAACCAAACCCAACCAAAAGAGAAAATAGCATAACACGTATCTTCCTGGGAATTTTGAGAAGCACTCTAGCAACAAAAATATTACTGAAACAGGATTCCTGCAGATAGAAAACTTTCAGGCTTGGCTTCTCATTAACTTATTTGTACTTACAAAAAGCTAATATTTAACCATTGTGATTTTGTTCAGTTAACCCCAGAAATATGTGGGTTACCTAATTGTGGCAGGAAAGTATCTTAGATTGCAGCCTTTCATTTAGTAGCTTGTCCTGTTCTACTATCATAGAGTCATAGAATCATAAAATACCAAAGAATCATAAAAACATACAGTGTTTTGGTTTGGAAAGGCCTTTAAAGGTCATCTAGCTCGATCATGCAAGGATCAGGGACATCTTTAACTAGATCAGGTTGCTCAGAAATCCATCCAACATGACCTCGAATGTTTCCACGGGTGGGACATCTGCCACCTCTGTGGGTAACCTGTTCCAGTGTTTCACCACCCTCATTGTTTAAAAAAATCTCTTTATATCTAGTCTG
>VYZX01013392.1:0-16221 GCA_013401335.1 Brachypteracias leptosomus
CGGTGATTATTATTTTTATCTTGTGTTGCATCAATCAATGCTGTTTTACTTTCCTCAGCCTTTCTCCTTTTTGGCAAATTTTATACGTACTTCTGCTTTCCTTTTGTGTACGTGCTAAGAATGGAGGAATACGTGCAAGTTGGCTTTCATCTCCATAATTAACACTTGCATGAAGCATAAAATGTGAAAATTAGAAATGAGGATGCAAGCAAGGGGGGAAGCTGAACCTGCCTGATCTTTTCTGGTTTGAAGCCGCTTGACAGATCAACCCTTTGAGATTCAAGTTCTATTTAGTGAAATGTCAGTCGGAAGCTCGTGAGTGGGAGGGACGTCGTCACTCACTCCTCAGAGACAGCTAATCATATCGCGGTGAGGAGGAAGAGCTGTTTAATTCCTGCAGACTCCACTTTTCAGAGAGTCTTGTGAGTTGCTCTTTGTAAATTTGTTCTGCAAGGCTAGAGGTAAGCAGGGCGCTGGGTACACGATCTCAAACAAAGCCTCCAAACTGAGCTCTCCAGCAGATGTTCTCAAGCATAAGGGCCCGACTATTTACTCCCCCTTTCTACCCCCCAGCTTATTTCTTACACCAAGTAAAAAAAATGCACCAAATAGCTGAAGTGAAGCTAGGTAGGAAAAAACCCCATTTTTTGATATCATGTGTGTGTTTCAGTGTTTGCCTGTGTTTACTGCCTGGAGCACAGAATAAAACTGTATTGAATTAGAAGTCAAATTTGCTTTTGAATAGGGAACATAATAACCATTTTGCAGCACTCGTTTATAAATAAGACTGGATAGTAAGGTGAGCAATCCAGAGTTGAGCTGTCTAAGGTAATGATGCCTGAGATTTAAACAAGGGTTCAAATACATTTATGAACTTACGTGGTGCAACAAAAGCTTTAAAGTACCTTGTTGCCAAAAAAAGAATAGAAGTCATTGCTCCATCTTGGGTTCTAGGTGTCCCAGTGCAAACTTGGGAAAGCAAGAAGAGGTCTAAACATAGCATTTCAAGTCTAGGCTGAGTAATCTCTTGCTACTTTTCAGCATGAGGTGTAGATATTGGGTAGTTTTTCTTACTCCTTTCAAAGACAGCTGTGACTGATGCTGGCAGGTTCTCGGGCAGTCTGTAGCAGGTATTTACTACAGAGATCAGATGCTGCTTATCTAGCCTGGAGTTTGGGGCAGGAACTGACAACCTCCAAAGGAAAAGCTGCTGGTAGAGGTCTGTCAGTAGTGTCATCTCTGTGTAGGACTATGAAGTCCAATGCAAGGCTTCAAATGATCTCTTTCCATCTGACATTCATAGCTCAGGTACCATCATGGAGGTATGGAAAGCGGAATGGCGAGTGACAGCTATGTGAAGCAGCAAAATTTAACTGGCAAACCCCAGTGCTTTCAGGACTGATCAGACGTTTTTGAGATCACACCCTTCTCCCCAGGCTCTCCTTTCCTGGTTATGCCCCCTGACAAGCTTTCCAATCCTAGCAGGGATCTTGACTGAGTTCTATGTTAAGAACTGGAATATGCTGTGAGGGAGTAAGTCCAGAACTGTAGTAAAGATGAAAATGATCAGAAAAAAAAAAGAAAACTTATTTTCTTTAAGAAAACATGAGGGTTGTGGAACTGACCCCAAATAGAGCTTGAGACTGTCAAAGAGGATGAATAATTTTGGCTATATCTAAAGCTGCACAAGAGAAAGAGTGTAGACAGCTGTGGAGTCTGTTAGTTAGCTGAACCGAATGTCCTACCATACTGCATCTGGTCCAAGGGTGAGCTCTGTATCCCTGCAAGGCTTTGCTCTTGAGAATTAAACCTACTGTTGGTTAAGTTACTCTGTCCCGTACTTCCATCCCTGCCATATTTACTCTACAACAGAGGACTGACCAAAGGGGACTGTGGTTTTGCTTGTGGTCTCTTGATTATAGTGCATCTGGAGAGTAATAAATAGAAAATATTTAACTGGCATGCTGTATATTGTTTAGAGATTATGGAAGTTTAACTGGCATGCTGTATATTGTTTAGAGATTATGGAAGTTAAGCATGCTTATCTTTGTGACGGCAATGTGTCAATAAAAATGGTGTGCAGCCTTGATTGGTGTCGATTGAGGCAATTTTTTTCTGTTATCTCCGAGTGCATTACTTTCGTTGTCCATTGTACGTGTGAAAGATGGTCAGGGTTAAAATACCCTGGTTTAGATTAATTTGTAAGATTAGAAAGGCAACAACTGTGATAAATTAAAATAATTAATTTTCATTTTTTTCTTTAGAAATGTATTTTAATACCCTTAATTAAGATGTATGTCATTATTTCTAATTGATGTGTGAGAAGTAAAATAGATTTGTGGGGGCTAAGAGACGTCCCTTGATGTACAGGGAACAGATGACAGAAATGTTTTATGTGGTTAATAGGTGAATATGAATCTCCCACACATTTATTAGAACAAAGAAACAAACAGCTTAATGTCATAAACAAAAGAGTGCACTTTAAAGCAGAGAATTTGAAACTATTTTTACTGCCATTTAAATTTACTTTTAATGTAACTAACACCAGCCAGATAGAATTTACTGTTAATGTGTGAGCATGTATGAATTCATCGAGATACATGGGAACACATAGATAATATATTTAGTACTTGAGCACAGTTAACAGAACGATGTCATCATGCAAAGAGATGTTCACGCTGTATAATTACCTTATGACAAACACATACATTGGGATTATAAAGAATCTTCAATCAAAGAACTATGCCATTCTGCGCAGTATATAATTTTAAATAGAAGTGTTCCAGCTGTTGCTGGTACTGCTGTCAAGTTTGTGTCTAATCACACTCCCAGCAGTAGGAAGCCTGATTTAATGCTGCTTCTCTGGTGTGAATTTTTAAGAGTCCAGGTTCTAATCTGCAGTGTTTTTGCTGGGCTGTGCAAGACCAGGTCTTTAAAAGTGTTGAAGCACCAGCAAATTCAAGGTTCACCCACCTAGTGATGTTTCCAAAACCACTTTACCATTATCTGCCCTTTACAGTGCCTAATTAACTCTTAAAAGTGTCTGATATTGATCATATCTCAGGAGTAAAACAAAAAAGCCTGTATTGGCAAAAAAATAGGGGATGACAATAATTCCTGGGGAATTACTTTTCCTTTTATTATCCTTCCAAAAACTGAGTTTTTGGAACTCTGTGTTCAGAAACAGGGACAGAGGCTGACCCAGTGATGAGAGCATTCACCAGGCTCATGAAAAGTCAAGGATGATCTTCACTGTTACACTTGCTGATGTGAAAGGGAAGGTTGCCAGGTCTAAGGCTCTCCAGCTTTGCAGCCAACAAGAGAGACTGAAATCCATGAGTCTTACCTGCTTTGTTCATAAATCTTGTTCTCCATCACCTAAGTCCTTGAATGATGGGCTGGTATGAGATATATTAAAAGAAGAAATATAGACAGCTGCCCACCTGTCTCAAATCTGGTATAAATCAGCCTATATATATGTGTGAGAGTGTGTGTGTATACATACAAAATTATATATATATTCAATTTGGTGCTGACACTGTTGCTAAAAAAACCTCAGAAATTTTCAGCTGCTCTCAACGACTTTCTGACAAGCACCAGACTAATATAAAAAGAATGACAGATGTACCATTGGGACTTCTGAGTTTTAGTTTGTCTTTGCCTTTAAGATTTAGCTATTGCCAATTAGTGTTCCATATTTAATATAGAAGAACCTGTGTTTAGAGGCTGTCAGTCTTTTCTTCCTTGGCTCATTAAGAATAATATAGTAAATGTGATCTAATACTTTTCAAGGTGTCGTCCAGCAGAATTTGGAATATAAGAACTACTGGTTTAGGTTTTTCAAAGACTAAAAAAGAAATACATGGAAAACCAATTGAGAATTAAGGTAAAAAAGGAAAAAGCCCAATGACTTAATATATTTATACACCACAAGGATAGAGGCAAATGTCCAAACATTTCAAAATGTTAGCGATTCTTGACAGTTCTCCTGTTCGGATCCCTATTTATAACAGAAAAATACTTTTGCTTGGCCTGTCTAAGTACAAAAAGAATTATTTGATGGATGTGTTTGAAAAAATGAGAAAAGTTGTTCTTCAGTCCTGAGCCACCCTGTAAGATGACAAAAGACATTTTCTAGAGAGCACCAAAAGCTTTAAAGAAGAATTACAGGCTAATCGGTATTGTTCAGCACAAAGCTGCAAATAAGTCTTCTCCTGAGGAGCAGATGAGCTATTAAATAGGGGTATAGCTCAGTGCCACCAGATTGGGGTGTGGTTAGTAGGTCGAGAGAGNCAATTCATATGACTGAGTTATGAAAAGAATCTCCTATGTTTAGATGAAATCCCTAAAGAAGGGCCATGAGGATACCTCCCTGCCTTGCTGCTCTGCTCTCACATTACTTTGTGATGACCAGAACCTGAAAACTGCTGAACTGAGAACTATTTTTTAAAACAGGCTTTGCATGCTGAAGTTCATTTAGCTGTAATCTGGTGGGATCTGCTGTCGGGAATTCAGGTCAGGTTCCAGGACTCTGAGGACAAACATCAAGTGGCCTCTCTGAAAGTACTGCTTCTTTAATTTAGATGAACATGTACTGAAAAGAAGCAAGAAATATGGGTAAACTGTGCAGCCTGAAACTTCCTACTGAAAAAGAAACAACTCCAGAAAAACACAAGTGCAGTTTACCTCAAGAGAGTTCTTCCAGTGAAATTAAGGCTAAGTCCTACATCCAGCTCTAACCATGTACCATTTGGCATGCTCTGTTGTCGACGAAGAGAGTGAGAGAAACCTCTGAAAAGCAGTTCTTTTAAGAGCAGAAGGTAAATCAATCCCTCTGTCTGCCTACCCTGAGCAACATCAGACCTCCTCTAAAAGTAGGGACAAATTCAAGATGGCTTCAGTCAAGTCAAGACTATTCTAAGTTTGGGGGTTTTTTTGGAGTTTGAACTCCTTAGTTCTATCATGCATTGAGCTCCTGGCTTTTTCTTTCCTATGGTACAGTCTGTAATTGCATTTATAAGCTTCTCATGGAGTGTTGAGATTCACCTTAGTTGAACAAAAATATTTGTACTCGATTTTGAAGATTTATTAATTCACAAGTTAAAAATCATGTGTTGTGTTTTGTGTGCACACAAACACAGAGCCAGTATTCTGCATTGCCAACACTTGGAAGCGTAACTGTGATTTGTATTATGTGCTGGCTCAATTAATGGATATGCTGAACTTCTCTTCCACAGAACCTTTGCTAATTGATGAAGATAACAAGAAAACAAAGTATTAAAAAAAAAATTAAATGATGCTCAAATTTCAGCTGCTTATCAGAATTTTCAGAATGAGACAGTTTTATAAATGCTTCTGTTGCTTCCTATTTGTTACATACCTTTTGGTCGTCTAAGTGAACAATGGCTCTTTTCAAAATCTGTTCAGATGTTCCAAAAGTTTTCAAAATGCATTTCAATGCTCTAGCACCATTTCACCTGACTTACCAACACACTATTAGGGATTGTTTTCTCTTTATGACTGAGGACACATTGATTTCAGATTTAGTTATGGTTTCACCTGAAAGACAAGGGAGGGGGAAAGACCATTAAGGGTATTTTTTTTCCTTCCACCTACAGCCATTGCCAAGAGCAATACCCACTGCCTGCACTAGCTGATGCTTCACATGTCAAAAATCTGCCAGGTCCCAGCCTTCAGCCATGACCATTCCCGAGCCGTCCTGAGCCTCTGCAGGCATTTGGGCTGCACAAATCTGTTGAACTAACATGGGAAATTGTTTCTGCACAAGTACTGGGCCAGAAGCATGACATTTGTTTACGTTTATTGTGTTTTGGTACCTATGGTACCTGCAAAATTTTTACATGACTGTAATCTTTTAAAATAGTCGTGCTGTAAAAAATGACGTTATGTAGGTGTAAAGTTGTGCTTAGTGCACATCTGAGCATCCCCATATGTGGGTGTTTTTTTTTTTTTCATGTAGATGTGTGTGTACATGCATGTATGCAATATTCATATTTTTAATATACATATATGTACATACATAGCAGCTGTGCTCCTCTATTTACTCTGGCGGTCTTTGCCTCTGTCTTTTTGCTATTTTTCTTTCCTGTAGGTATCCTTAGTTTGTTGATCTGGCACTGGATTAGGTTTCTGTTAATGATTCAGTGAAGCTAAGAAAGAGATGAGGTACTCAAGTCTGAGCAGCACTGAACAACTTCTTTGTAAACTAGTACCCTAAATCCTTTTCTCTGAAACCTATCAGCCACAGAAACCTTCTCTAATGCTCTCTTCTGCCTCATGGTCTGGATGAGAAAACTGTAAAGTAATATTTATTTGCAAGCTGAAATTATTTCTATTGATGAGAGTGCATTTCTAGAGAACTCTTACTGTGCCTGAATGTGCATCTTGTCAAAGTTATAGGTTTTTTCTGAGAATTTTAAACTCCCTTCTCCAAAATGTTTAAGTACTGCACAACATGGAGTGGTTTAGGTACGCTGACTGTAATGGGATTACCGCAAGGATAAATGCGATGTGCGTGTTGCTTCTCTTCTGTATCTTTAAATATCATTCTCCTTTACTGATTTGATTGGTATTAAATGATTATTAGGTTTGGACTTTGTATTTTCTTGATAAAATAAATGCTGAAAGTTCATGAGGATTTTTTATTCCTAATTTACAAAATGTTAAGCATGACTGTAGTCCTGAAAGGCAGCTAGCATGAGAGCCAGCAGACAAAAGGAAAAATAACAGTTGTCAAACTGAAGAATGTAACATGATCCAGTGTCTCATACAGCCTGTGTGGCCAACTTTTCTGTGTGCAATATAGAATCGTGTCTTCTGTGGAAAGCAGAGGTACCTCCTACAAATTGTAGCCTAGGGATCTCTTCCAGTTGCTAGCCTAGTTTGAATCTGCAACTCTTGAAACCTTAAGTTAACATGCAGCCCATGTGTCTTTAATATTCTGGTAGCATAAATACTGGCCTGCCCAGGTTTCCTTAGTGCTGTTTGCTCCCTTGCTAAATAAGTAAACCATCCTCAACATAATCATGTGTGTTTTGTTTTTTGGTTTTTTCGTTTTATTTTTGGAGAACATCTCCCTTACTTGTTTTCAGCATCAGCAGTTCGTTGTATGTGTGTCCTCCAACACTCTCTTGTCTGGGGTTATGGGTTTATATGGAGCCAGTGTGTATCTGTAGTGTCAGGGGTTAAATGAAGTTCAGCCACATCTTTCCTGCCTTAAAAGGATATGCAAGACCTTGTTGTTCATCAGCAGAAGACTGTAGCATGCTGTAATGACTTGGGCAGACAAAGTGACTGAGTAGATTTACGAGTCTTTTGTCACAGGAAACCCTGAATGTGCTGTCATAGGAAGTGATCATGTTCTAAATTAACCAAGCCAATCACTGATGACAGGGAAAGCCAGAACACTTTGTCTAAAAAAAAAGAGAAAGGTTTAGCTTTCCTTTTGATTGATTTGAAAAAATCATAATGTATGGTTCAGGCTTCCTTTCTGAAAGTTAACAGGACTTATCTTTTCCTTTATTTTGCAGGCACCTCATGAGGCTGTAAATGTGATATATTGGAGCTGACCTAGAATATAATCTGCTATTGGGTTGTGTATTTATCCAGACCAGGTAATTATTTTCTTAAACTTTTCTGACACAGTATTTCTGAATTGCAAATAAAAGCAAATGACAAACAGATCTGTAGAAATCACCTATCGTAAAAATCCAATCTGTATTCCTAAATCTCGAGGGTTTCGGCTGTTCAGTCCTAATGCAAGAACACTAAAGTCTATTAGAGATGAGCAGTGAGGAATAGGAAATAGGACATGAGGAAAATATGTAGAAATTACTTGCATTGTTCTGGTGCAGGGGGCAATTCACCTTGCTGCATCACAGTGAATTTACACATCTGTCTACATAACATAAGTTACCAAGGGCAAGCAGTAAATTGATGGTAGATTTTTTTATAAGAATACAGGGAAGTTATTCCATGTTGAGAATTTGGCAGCATGATTTTGTTAAGGTTTATGCACACACAGAGTTTTGGATTAATAACCTGCAGAGGTGCTTGCATACCCTAATTCTTAAGAAATTTGGAAGCTTATAGTTAAGAAAATCATTGGTTATGATCCCTGCTGTATTGTTAAAGCTGATGGCTAAAATTTCTACCAAAATTTCTATCAAGTGTTATGGAGTACATCGGTAGATAAGAGTAGTTTAAATAGGGAAGTCACAGAGAAAAGTTGTAAACTTTTTGAGTGAAATTTTGGCTTTTCCAAGAATAAGAAGTAAAATGTTTGAAAAATAAGCTCAGAACATTTTGAGAAAAACACAGTTAATCTACTGAGAGGGTTCAGCGTTGCTTGTTAGGAACTGTAATAAAGAATAGATAATGAAGCATTTCAACCTCCACTGTAATCTGTTAATGTTTTCTCTTGAGTTTGTTCCAGATAGCATATTGGAAAGCTGTTGGTCATTCAAAACATCCATAATACCCACATGTTTACAGAGAGTATCTCAGTTTTGAGTTGTGCTTTCAGGAACTAAAATATTCTGTTATCTGAAGACATTTATTGAAATGCCTGCTTTCCCTTGTTTTATATGTATATGGACAGAGATGTACAGTGCAAGGGAATATGGAGCTAGGCTCAAATCTGTTTTGAATGAAGTCACCTTAAAATAATTTTGTTAAAACCCCACAGAGGTTGAGGGGATGCCAGTATTTGGCACAGCAATGCCCAGGAATTGAGTGGTGGCTGCAGGACTGTGAATCTAATACTGCCATTTAGTTACAAAGCGTTCCAAATAGTGAAGTCAGAAAGTGTTTTGATTTTTTTAGTATGTAGGATGGACAGACAGACATGGCTGACGCACAGCATTGTGTTTGAGGAAGTGGCAATTCCAAACGCACTGTATATGGTGTCTATGTAAACGTGCAAATGAAATGTTTTAGAAATAAAAACATTTTATGCATAATTTCATTAATGCATTTTAAAACTTGCTTTTATGATGTGAAATCTCTTTACTTTCAAGTCGGTTTAGTAATAATTAGTAGTTTCCTGCAGTTTCTAAAGAAAAATAGTATTTTCTAAGAGGTTTGAAATGCTTTTTGAGGGCATAATTTCAATAATGAGTAAATAAATAAGCAATGATTGCTTTGTTAATTGCCTACTGCTGTATGAAAAATGTGAAAAGTTGTCCAACAGCATGTAAGTCAAGGGCATGGAAATGTACTGGAGCGTATGCTGTGATCCGTAATATTTTTGTGGGGGGTAATTATATGGAGAATTCAATGTTTTACTTAAATGTCTTATTTGGTAATTCACAAATCTTTTTTTCTTCTCCCATGCTTTAAAGAGTTATAAAACAATATTAATTTACTGTAAAATAATACCACGCTTGGGTGTTAATTGGCACCCCCTTTAGTTATTTGCCTCTACCGTTGCTAATGAGATAACTGCATAAGAACAAGGCCTTACCTAGTAGATCTGTATCTCATCACCCACAGCTGCCTCCTACACAGTTTCTCCACTCATTCCTAATAATTGAAACAACTAATAAATATTAAATCAGGAAAACAAAAGCAGTTCTGGGCGGGATTTGACTGCAGCGTAGGGAATTGGTTGTTCAGACCTGGAGGCAACTGAAATCGTTCAGATGTCTGAGTGAAAGAGTGAGTACTTGGTTGCTTTGCACTCTATAAAATGCTGGCTGTGGTGACAGTCTGTCCACTCTGCCTAGGACCCGAGCAAGTCTTTTTTCTTTTCTCAGCAAGGATAAGTCTCTATATTAATTTTTTCTTAAGCTTGCAGTAAAATCTTTTTACTAGCCTTTATTAATCTATTTAAGTCAAAGCCTGACGTGTTTATATGCTATGTGTAGAGGAAGAAATGTGTCCTTCAATGCTCTGGATATCTCTGTGATTAAATCTTTAAAGTTTGCCTTGCAGAAGGAGCTCTGTCTCACCCACACGTGTAGTCTGTGCAGTTGCTGTGTGCAAGTGGGACCCTTGGACCCCGGTGATGTCCAGGGTCAAAGTCCTGGCAGACACTTTCCTTCCATTGCTCCTTCCTCCTTCCCTGCCTCCCTCCCTGGCAGTTGTGGGAGAGGACAGAGGAGAGTTGACACAAGTTTTTGAACCTCCCTGTGTCACCTCCTAAAGTGATGGTTTCTGCCTTTCTCTAGACAGAACAACCATCCTCTTCCCTGGCCACTTGTGGAAGTTGTGGGCTACCATTCTGGGCCAGATTGCCCTGCTTTCTTTGCCATTTGTTTTGTGTTTTAGTCTTCATTTGTTTTATTCATGGAGGTCAGTGATGAATGGTGTCCCTCAGGGATCTGTACTGGGACCAGTACTGTTTAATGTCTTCATTAATGACATAGTGGGATGAAGTGCAACCTCAACAGGTTTGCAGATGACACCAAGCTGAGTGGTGTGGTTGATACACCTGATGGATGGGGTGCCATCCAGAGAGGATGGACAAGCTTGAGAAGTGGGCCCAGTTGACCCTCATGAGGTTCAAGAAGGCCAAGTACAAGGTCCTGAACATAGGTAGGTGCAACCTCTGGTATCAATACAGGCTGGGGGATGATGAGATGGAGAGCAGCCCTCTGTGTGTTTGGGGGTACTGGTCTTATGTTACTTGGTCTTCCTGCCCTGCGAGGTGTACTCCAGTTCCATACGTAGTCCTTTCTCTCTCTCAGTCAACACTGCCAATATTCTCACTATTCACTCCCTCCTTTAAAAAGTAAATAAAAGCTTGGTATTGTTTTAAAAAATAAGCATAACAAATATTAAGTTAAAGGGAAAAAATTGAAAAAGGAAAAGCAAAAGTGTCCCTTTGGAGTGCTAATGTGGTTTGCATTCAAAAAGGAAGTCGTTTTTGATTAACAAGGAGGTAATGTTTCCCCACAAGGGTGGGTTGTAGATGATGAATAAATAATGTAATCAAATATTAAATTAACTTTATTTTAAAACCTTATTTGCATGTTACTTTGTAAAAAGCTTATTGATGTAGTATTTTGTTTACTGTTATTGTTCTGAGGCAATTTTGTAATAAATAGAGAAACCACATTCAGTCTTTCAACACAAATGCACCTATATTGGGTATTTCTTTTTTGTAACGAATTCATGAGCTTTCCCACCTTTCTGCGCCAGAATTTCTTCAGGAATATCTTTCCTTATCATAATTGAATGTTTCTGAGCGGATGAGGTTGTAGATAATTTCTGTTCTCCATTTCTGTAGAGAAATTCTCTCTTACTGCTTTGTAGCACCCCAAAGAGAAGCTGCAGCGTCCAGTCCCTGACACAGTTAGGCCGAGAGAGGGGGTTGTACTGTGGAGAGGAGAGGCCGAAGGACACAGGCAGTGCTCACCTTGTCTGGTGCAGAGCTCCTCTGGGATTGTGATAAATCACAGCAGCCCACTGACAGGGCCGAGGCCGGGGCAGAGCATCAGTGAGGTATAAATGGCCCTGCTCTCGGTTGTGCTCCTGCAGGCAGTATTTAGCCTTGAGGCTTTCTGTTCGCAGAACAGGAATTTTTTTTTTTGATACTAGTTTTTTTGCCGAATTTCCTGTGAAACTGGTACAATCTGGAGGAGATTTCCAGTGGAAAGTGAAAAGGGTTTTGTGTTTCTATTCTGCTTCTCATTGTGCAGCATGGTAATATCGTGGCATTCTTCTGTGATTTAACTTTAATGCTTCTGCTGTATTTTAAAATTGCCTGACTTCATAGAGTATGTCTCCTGAGGACTGTATTTCATGGGCCTCTGTGATACCAGGAAAGGTTCATTGATAAAACTTGAGAAGATTTAAAATGATGCTTTTCCAAAGGAGCCCATTGCTTCTGATTAACATAAATTGATTTGATGGAAGCGTTTCTCTAGCTCACTGACGGGTCACTTGTGTAGTAAATTAAAGGCTGAGGTTGCAAGCCCAACAATAATTGAATTTATTTACTAGCTTGTGTTTCTGTTTATGAGGGTGAGAGATGGTTTCCATTACAACCTGTTTGTGTAGCAATATAGCACACCTGCTTTGCAGAAGACAGTATCGTAAAGTACTCACTCAGATTGTCTTGTCTCTCATTGCAGAGGTCATGGTATCCTGTGCTGCACAAATACAAGTAAAAGAGCCAGAGCATGTAATAAATTTGGTTTAAATAAAGCAGTTAAAACTTGTATTCATGGTAGACATGTTATAGAACAGGGTATCACCTGAGGTTTTGTGGAAATGCTGAACAATTTTAAATGGTTGGTAAATCTGAAACTGTGGCAGATATAATAAACACATCTCACTACTTAGAGGTCCTGAAAACCCTTTACGCTCCCAGAAAGCCAGTTCTGAATTGTACTGCAGGGATCAGTGAAATCTCTGGTGTTACACTACACAGTGGAAAACTGGAAGAGATGCTATTAACATTTTAACATGGGAGGCTTATGTAACTCATACAAGGAAGAAAATGCTAAGCAGTGGGATGAGTTTGTGGAATAGTGTTGTTGGTTTGGGGGATTTTGGGTTGTGGTTGTTGGTTTTTGTTCGTGTTTTTTTAATATTTTATGTGATTTATTTGGAATTGTTGCCAAAGTGATGGCGTTGTGTGATACCTGAATGATAACAGGACTGACTTGGTTCTGAAGGCATTATTGAAACACTCATTGTTCATTCTTTGGTCCCAGTAGATGAATCTGTATAGACAAGGAAAATATATTTGGTTTTGTGTTAGGTGATATTTGTGATGTCCTTATTTCAAACATGAGGATTTCTACCTTGCAAAGAGGAGGTAAACACCCCTCTTTTTCATGACCACTGCCATAGCCAGCAACAACTGTGAGGTGGCCACGTTTTCTTGTCTTTGCATATTCAGTGAGCTAACACTTACCTGCAAGAACCCATGCTTACCTCTGGCTTGGTACTAATAAGGAAGCTACAGGAGTAACCCAGTTGAAGTACAAGGACATTATTGCAGGATGCTGAAAAAGGGATACAAAAGGGGTACATCTGAAAGTATAAGTCCAGTGTATGAGCTGAGAGCCAACAGATTAGTTCATTTGTGGATGAAACATAGCTCTTGCAAAAATTGGGTGCTGTTGGGTGTCAAAACCTGGGGAGTGATTTACTGGGGAAAAGTAAGGGAAAAACACTGAGAAAAACCAACAGACTGTCCCATAGAGGAACTGAGAAGCAGAAGTTGGGAGCACTCCCAGGGCTTCAGTATTTCACAGTATAGGGAAACATCCATTAAAAGCTTTGGGATCTCAACCAGAGAGGGATCCCAACAGGGATTTTGGCATATTTGGTCCGTGTCCCCTCAGTGCTAACAGCTGCATCTAATGAATGCCCTTTTGACAGGCGTATTGCCATGGAAACAAGAATGGTTGCAGACTACTTGATTTATAGAAATTATAGCTTTAATAAAGCATTTCGTGCTCTTTCAAGTTCTGATTTCATTAGAAAGAGAAGTGATCTATGCAGTGTAGATGCTATCTCCAGCAGTTATTTGAACTGTATATTAACACAGCTGTTGGCTTGTATCATCATATGCTGTCTGTGTTTTGAGTGCTAGGCAGATGCTGATATACCTGCTTAATATACTGGAGGTGTAACTTTAAGGGTAAAGAAAACTTCATAGTATGTGCTGTGATTGTATGATGCAACAATATGTGGACATCCTATTCAGAATCATGGCTGTAATTGTGCTAAGAGGAATTTAGAAAGGAAACTACTTGTAGGTAGCTGAACCTAATTTACACTGTGCCTTTGAAATGACTGTGGTTATAAGGTGACTTTTTTTTTTTTTTTTTAAATTAACTTTGTCACTTTCAAAAAGCTTGGTTATTTTTCCTGTAGTTAAAGCCATACTGGAAATAGGGTGTTGGATCCTCTCTGCTTCTGTGAAGCAATTTCTCAACTCTAGTATATATATATATTTGAAGAGTGTGACAAAGGATGACAAGGTTGAAAATTCTGGCTCTGATAGTATCAAAATATCTTGTAGCACAAGTATCTAAATACCCTTGTAGCACAAGTTCTGTCTGATGGCACTAACATCTGTTGCACTACTTCATAAGCCAAAGTGCCAGCAGTTTGCTGCAGAAGTCAAGAGGGGAGTACAAATCCTGCAATGTTTATACACACAGGGAGGAATGATACATCCGTACATACATATGAAACAGTTGTAAATGGTGTTATCTTATTTGAAAATATTTATCTCAATGTGAGATGCATAGTTGGATTTTAGAAATCATTTTCATAAAAGAAATGAAATAAATTAGACCCTAGAGTCTGACTTCTCTCTATGTCTCTGCATAGAAGGATAAAGAACATTTTAGAAATTCCCAAATTTGCCAGCTGCTGTGTTCTAACGTTCACCAAGTATTTCCATTCCCTCTTTTCTCCACCCCCCAAATGTTGTGAATGTTTCAATGCAGAAATAGCTGTTAAAATGATCCTAAATAATACACATTCCTGCTATAATTTTAGAAAAAAAACAAGCTTCAAGTGCCATCAGCAAAGAAGGTTTAAATAAATCTAAGAATCAACTGTTGCAAGTAATGAAAAGAAGAGTTACTGCCATAGGCTTAAGTGTGAGACTATTACAAATAATTATTGAGAAAAGCATATTCTTAGTGTTTACACCCTCTGTCTGAGTAATTGTGGCCTCCTACAATTAATCGTGTTTATGATGAAGTCCAGATCAATCATCTTCATGTCGTATGCACACAGCATAGCTATGTTTCTATAGTGCTTAGGAACTAGCCTGATAAACAGCATGTATATAAATATGTCCCATGAGTTATTCATCTCAGGTTTTATACTACAGATGTTTTTTTCTTTTAGCGCAAACTAGAAAGGTGAAAATTAGTATTGATGATGGGTTGAGCAATATAACTGCATTTTAAAATTTCTCTACTGAGAGTGTACTTTTACGACTTGGACTGATGCTTCTGAAACATGTATAGTAAATCTCAGGACATCCATACTGTGTAAGTGGCCTTTTTTAGCCCAACTAGAAAGACTTGAGTTTAGTCACATCTCTTCCCTTTACAATGGTATCAATGGAAAGAGTGAAGATGGTTGTGGCCAGAGTAGATGAGCAGAAATGCTCAAGTCTGTTGTCTACCTGGGGAACAGGTTTGTTGACACTGCTGGTAATCAGATTAAATGATAGGCAGAAGAATCATCTGAAAGGCTTTGAATATGGAAGTGCAACTGTCTTGACATCAGGGCCACAACTCTCATGAATGAGGCTTTGCTGGACTGGGCCCACACTATGGCTGAAGTTGACATCCAGGTGGATGGATTGATGGTGCCATGTCTCAGAACAGCCGCTGACCCAGTGAATAGGTTGCTTCCTGGAGACACAGTAGACTTTGAGCTTTCTCTTCACCTGATTTAGATTTGAGTTTAGGTTTTCTAGTATCCTGACAATAGAAATAAAGGCTTGTTCTTTCTTTCTGGCTAGTATTTTAGCAGCTACGTCCTCAAGTTTTTGTCTTCATTAGTTAGGAGGGGTGAAACACTTTCATTTTGACATAGACATGACAGTATGGTTTACCTTTTTACATTTTAATTTGCTAGGTTTTGCTCCTAATTAGAGAACATTCATAATACTGATAAAGGGTTTTACATGCCACCTACTTTAAAAAAATAATGTTCTGTGCAATCAACACAATTGTTAGAGGTACTAACTAGTATAAAATAGTTTCTATTGCATGGATGTGCAGTATTTAATCTTTTAAGTAGGAAGAAAAGCCTTTCAAGGACTTTGAAATACTTCACATCTTTGTTTTAGAGAAGACTAAAGCCAGTTATAAAGAGGGGAACTGTAGATTAAGTGTTTTAGATGTGGAAGAGGTGAGCAAAATTATCACAAGGTCTGTCAAGAGTTAGAGAGTGTATCTTTCCTCTTGAGCTGACCTACAAGAACTCCTCCACCACCTAAGAAACAACACAAGTGTATATAAATGAAAGCAGAAGAGGGAATCTAACTGATTACATTTGGTGACAGTGTGCTTTAGTGGAAGGACTCAGGAAAGGGCCCAGGGCCAAACTGCCCATCAGTTTGTTTGTTAAACCTGTAATACATGGTTAAGACATGGCTGAAGGTCACTTTCTTGAGTTTGTGACAAGCTCAGTAGAAAGAGCTGCTTTTACTACTATATAATTAAGATGCTTCTGTACTTGTAGTAGTTGTTTATTACCCATTGTCATTTC